>JAJMJJ010000089.1:0-50907 GCA_030568955.1 Geotrichum siamense (nom. inval.) | reverse complement strand
ATATTCTTGGAACGGTATATACCCAGGGAAATCTTTTATTTACTCCAAATGGAATGAGCATATTGAGTCCAGTCGGTAATAGAGTCAGTTGTTACGATCTGACGAACAACAAATCATATACTTTCCCCTATGAGCATCGTCACAATGTTGGCTGTATTTCTCTCAACCCACAGGCTACATTGCTTTTATCTGTTGATATATCACAGATGATCTGGAAAGGTCATGAAAGAAATAACCTTAAATTTGGGAATTGAAAAATATGGTATGTAGATAATCCATACCCAATTTGCAAGTGAGGAAGACTTTGAAACCGCAGAATATAGAGCACTTCGGGAGACGAGAAAATCACTAAAAATTTTGAAATATCCGTTGAAGAAGGCCCCAAAGAGATCCAGTTATACCACGAAAAAACCTAATTATTTATAACATAACGATCTATAAACGGCTGGACAGATATTGAAAGCTTATCCAAGACCAAAGCAATGAGAAAGATGGATAGCAAGACTTCAGATTCCGACATAGAAATTTCCAATTTCCAATTTCCAATTTTCAATTAATTAGTTATTGGAGGAAAAGTTATAGTGAAAAGCATACAAGCCAGTTAATGGTATTAAGATGAAGCTATAAATGCAATATTATAGTTGATACTGCCAACATGGCGTATGTATGCTTATATTAACATTGGTTCAGTTTTATATAGTTTACAATTGTTCGTGATAAAAATGGATTATCCATCAAGTTTCTTCCATTGATATAAAAGTTGATGATAGAACACGATGGTGACTACCAATATGAAGGGTTATAATATTGGGTAATAAATATGTTATGTCGCCAGCTTCATTAAGGCATACCCAATTACATAAACAACATAGCAAAATAAAGCTAACCAAAAAAATAAAAACCTCAATGAAATTAAATTAATAAAAAGTAGAATAAACCGATTCATAAAATATTTGTGTATTAAACAAAAAAAATACTATTAAAAATTAGCCCGACGGGGGGCTCGAACCCCCAACCTTGTGATGACTTTTATATATTATTAAGAGTCACACGCTCTACCGATTGAGCTAGCCAGGCTATTTATATTTAACATTTTATTTAAACATATATAAAGTTTATTTAGATAATTATTATTATGAATTTTGTGGAGTTTATTTTTATAATTAACAATATTTAGGAATCCAAGAAAAGGAGAGAAACTCCCAATATGCTAACACGTGACCCTAACCTTTAAAACCAAAATAATTCAACCTACTTATAAGATTTTATATAGATTTGGGACCCAGACCCTCTATGGTCTGGCCGGTTAGCAGCTCGTGCACAATTAAGTGAAGTCTCGGGTTCCATCCTGTCCTGAGTCAGTTTGTAAATAATAATAATATTATTGTTATTATTAGTCAGGTTGTACTGGGTTTTTCCCTGGGAAGGTAACCCTCCACATGTGAATTCTCGCGTCATATTGCAAACCCTAACCTGACGCGTTGTTTTGGTGTCATTAGCGCAATTCTATTGCCGCCGTTAAGAAAGTGTATTGCACTTTTTTCTCCTCTTTCCAAGTTATTAATTAACATCATTTTATTATTAGCGTATTTCAACACATAAAAATTTTCCTCCATATCATTATTACGACATGGACAGACCCTTTGAGCCAGGAGTTTGGACGGAGCAGCAAGCTCACTTAATCCAGGACAGGTTGAACAAAAATCCAGGTCCACAGTTTGTTTCTTATAGACCTAACATGGGAGGAGGCAAAGTTGCATATCTCGAAGCATGGAAAGCGATAAATCTAGCCAATGACGCTTTTGGTTTTAATGGATGGCGGAGCGAAATTAAGTCTTTGCAGGTTGAATACACAGATGTGCTACCTAATGGTAGGTTTTCCATGGGAGTCACGGCCACCATCAGAGTTACTTTGAAAGATGGAACATTTCACGAAGATGTGGGCTTTGGCCATGTGGAAAATACGAAATATAAATATATTGGTTATGATAAATCTAAGAAAGAGGCAACAACGGATGGGTTAAAAAGAACTCTACGAAAATTTGGTAATTTTTTGGGGAACAGTATTTACAACCCTGTTTATACCAAGCAATTGTCACGAATGAATTCCACTCCTCCAGTGATAGATAAGAACTCATTGGTAACAAAATTAGATTTTCAAAACATATACCATAGAATATTTACGCCAGACCTTGAAATACGTGATCTTGTCGATATTCCAAGTAGTCCCGATGCACTACCAACTCTTGAACAAAACCATGTTAAACAGTCGGATTATGTTCACAAAAATCCTAAAACAACGACTGCAGCCCTTTCCCCTTCTCACATGGAAACAACGAATAGAAGTATTCCATTACCTCGAAAAACTGCTTCTACAAAGATCCTGGAATTGGATTCTGAGTTTAAACATGTTCTTCCGGCCGATGACAATTACGACGATGTTACGTTTGATGATTTAATGACAGATGATTTTGATGAAGACGAAATCAAAGCTTTGGCAGACACTCTTGATGTACCTGCTGAAATTATACCAGAGCATGCGACTAGTATGGAAGCTCTACAAGTGAAAGACGAATCAAAATGTAATAATATCAAGGCAGCAGATTCTTCCACCGATACAAACAAAACTACAAACAACCTTCAGGTGAAAAATGAAGTCAAACCAAATGACACCAAGGAGTCTAATGGAAAACATTTTACTTCTCCTCAACCGCCTTCACAGCAGGAGTCATCAACTTTAAATACTCCAATAATGTTTTATAAAGCCTCGGCAGCTCATGAAATTCAGAAGAACAGCCCTATCTCAGAGAATTTGATATACAATCCAGCTTCTGTCAACCCTGCGATCAAAGGAAGTTTAGATCAGTCAAAATCTATTCCAATCAGAAAAGCTGATGTTTTAAAACCCACATCACCAGCAATTCTTCCTGTTTCTACAACCACTACAACTACATCGCCTCGAAAATCAGAAACACTTCCATTAATACAAAACCAACAAAACACCCCCAATATTGGTCCGAAAACGTTTAATCCTCCGATGTTACCTCCAGTTTCTAAGTCTTATGGTGCACCTAAACGTCCTTTGGGAAGAGCCCCTTGTCCAGCGTCCAAAAAACCATTTATCGAAGGAGAATCAAATGGCGTGGAATCGTCTAGTGAAAAATAAGCATTTGTAATGATCTCATGGCATTTAATTTTCAATGTGAAAAGTACCTATTTAATATAATATAATATAATTGATATTTAGAATATTAGGGTCTATGAATATACATATCTCTACTGTGTACATATGTATACAAAATTTACACTTTGGGACCACAACAACAAGATGTATGCCGTGGAAAAACATTGGTGTAATTATCTATTTTAGTCCTAGATCTCAATTTAGCTTTTACATCAAATATTTTCACCACCTAGCCGACAAGTATCTACATCTTTCTCTATATATCGCGGTATACTCACCAATGCCCTATTTATTAAAAGTATACTAAGATGGCCAATGAGTTTTGCAGGCCGTATGTGTACTGTGGAATATGCTACACTCCTAAAGGCCCATTCTACCTAACAAATTGCGCACACATTCTATGTCAAGATCATTCCCATCTTGATTCCAGTATTTGTCCAGTTTGCAAAGCTTCAGACGTGTCTACAATACAATTGAATGACAAACAGCTACCACCAGGATTAAAACCTTATTTCAAAAGCTTTTTACCAGAGTTAGAAAATATCTACGCGATATCTAAATTTCAATTTGAAGGACTCGAGAAACTAGTCTCACACCAAAGAGAGGTGATTCAAAACATGGAAAGTAAAATAATCAAACAAAAAGAAGTCATGAAAAGTGTCCGAGAGGAATTGGTGAAAGCACGAGAATATAAAATGTAAGTCTAACCTCTATGCCCACCTAGTTCAGTTATACTAATGAAGGTATCAAGAAAAATCGATCAATTAGTGAAGGAAAACAATGAATTGAAAAAACAAAATCAACAACTATATAACAAAGGAGGATGCTCACCAATATCAAACTACACCACTTCCCTATTTTCAAACGAACAACCCAGAGCAATGTCCACACTTAAATCCATTGTGGTACCGTCTAGTCCATTACCTCCTCCTCCAACGCTAGTCAAGAAGAACTTTGCGAACAGTGTACAAAAAAGTATACCAGCTTATTCAACAAAGCAACAACCCAACCCTCAATACCGATCAACAACTGAATCACAGACACGAAAGTTTACAGGATCTTCAAGTGTGTTTAAACCTATACGTGGTGTATCAAGTTACCAAAACAGAGTTGCCAAACCGAGTGCAACTTTAGGTATTACTCCTTCTACTACCAGGACTCGGACAACGATAACTAATAATCATCGCCAACCCTCGACTACCAAAACAAACGGTCACATATATAACCCTAAGTTTCCCGTTGCCAGTTCAATACCAAGGAAAAGCATTCCTACACGAAACGAGACACAAAGTACATTCAGACAGATATATAGTAGTAGAGGAAGTCCAAATACTGATATTTCTTGGTCGATATCAAAAAATCAGTAAACTTTATATAAACAGAGCTTTTGCACGCCGTCACACTAAGCAACCATTGTAATTTCAATAAAAGATTTTGCACAGAACTTCGTTGTATAATTAAAATATGTGGTACATGAAGTTAGACAATATTAAAATATATATGTTATAATTGAAATATTAAATAAAAGATTCTTAACTTATGACACCAAAACTGAGGTATTAATTCTCAATTATACACTGGAGCCTATGTAAATTTACACGTAGCACAGTCTAATTTGTTGATAAATATCTTTAAAATATATCTGAGGGTATAGTTTCGATTCACTAGAAAATTAAAGAGATCAATTAAATTCATACCGACTTACCTATCTATCCATATGTACATACTATAGGATTATGGTAAATATTTATATGCAGTAGTATGAAGATAATTCTTTCTTTTTTTTAAGAATTTGAATTAATTAATATCTATTATTATGTTTGTGTGAAAGAGGTCTATTAAAATATTAAAAAAATGATGTCGTTTGGGCATTAACAGTCTAATAAATAAAAGGAATCGTTGAATATATATGTTCTCATTTCAAGACTTCTACATGTCGTCAGTATGACTCCATTTAGCTCTTAGTATGGCACCAAACTTGTAGAAACAGAAAGGAATAGCAACCATAGCTGTCGAAATGAAGGCTAACAAAAATGAAGCCCAAAGATTACCCAAACGATGATACATTTGTGTTGTGAATAATGGGAATGCTGCACCACCACCAGATCTCATAAAGACTTTGGCAGCCAATGCAGAAGCGGCAAAGGCTTGATAAGAATCAATAATATAGTTATTGACACTATAATAACACATAACCATACCGTAGCCGAAGGCAATACCAGATGAAGCAGGACCAACCCAAATGATTCCGTGATGAGAAGTGGAACCAAGAATGAATAAGGCAATAGGAATGAAAGGAGCACCCATCATAGCACCAATAAGACGGTCTTCAGGAGTAGGATCACGACGGTGACACATAGCAATGTACTTCTTTTCTAATATAGGAGTAGTAAGCAATGCAAATCCGGCACCAATTAAAATAGGAATGAACATAAGACCAATTTGACCATCATTGTAGTCGTAAAGTTCACCAAAAATAACAGGATATGCGAAAAAGAAAGCGTATAGAAGGGAATAGATAAGAACAATGTATAGATTCATCAAATCTAAAACAGGTTCAGTCAACATCAAAGAAATAGGTCGAATAAGAACAGTGTGTAATAGTTCACTAAGAGAAAGATTTTCAGCCTCTTGTTCAGTCATAATGTTTGGATTACCTGTCTCAGCTCTCAATCGCTTAGCACGTCTCTTAAGAATGACTGGAGCATAAGTTTCAGGAATCATAAAAGTCACAAGGGAAACGACACCACAGAAGGCCATGTTGACCCAGAAGAACAAGTCAAGACGACCAGAACCTACAGTGATCCAACCAGTGACAATAGGACCAACAACAGGGCCACAATAAGGAGCAGCAGCAAAGTAAGCAATTGCAAAACCACGTTCCTCCGTAGCCCAAATATCAGCAATTGTACCACCGGCAAGTGACAAACCAGAAGATGAGAAGACACCAGACAAAAAACGACCGACTAATAATGCACCAATATTAGGAGCGAGGGCACAAAGAATATTGAGTAAGACGTAACCAGATAAAGAAACTATATAAACAGGTCGACGACCGATTTGTTCAGATAATGGAGACCAAATTAAAGGACCAACGGCAAAACCAATAACCATCATAGAACAGACTAAAATGGCAACTTCAAGGGAAACATTATACTTTTCTTCGATTAAGCCTAAACCACCAGCAGGAACTGAAGAACCAAAGGCAATACAAAAGACTAATAAGGAAGCAAGCAATGTAACTGCCCATTTCTTACCTTTTGTCCAGTTCATCGGGTTTTCCATGTCGTTAAGCAAGAAAGTAACGAACTCAATTTCTCCTTGAGGCTCTTTTTCGGGGATGTTTTCTGATGATTCTTCTTGGTTTGTTGGCGGCCTCCCTAGAATGTCTGCTAAATTTGTGGGGCTTGTTCTGAGTTGTCTAAGCGATGACATGGGCACAAGACCAGTTGCGGTTTCTAAGGTATATTCTTCGGGGAAATCAGGTCTACTTTTCGACCTAACCATGGGGTAGTTAACATCAGGCATAGGCGTTGTTGTTGAAACGCCCAATTCTTGTAATGATTGTGCAGTTTCTGAATATCTCAAACTATCACCGAAGCTTTCTGATCGATTTGTCTCTGATCTGTACGCTTCAGGAGCAGGTTGATTTTCTGAAGAGGTATTACTGACGACTTCGTTAAGAGCGACAGGGTCATCATCTCTAATAGAACTGTGATCTGACATGAGTGTAAATGTTTTTGTGTTGAGGGAGTTTTATTTAGTAATTGAATGTAAAGTAATCGAATGTAATTGGCAATTCAAGTGACTATTTAATACGATATTATGAGAAAAAGAAAGGGAAATAAAGGACATAGAGTTGGTTATATATAGACCTGGTAGCAACCTAGAAATAACACTGAGGTTGCTGAAATGTTCGTTTTGGTTCTTTCTTTTTTGCCATGGATCAAGCGGGTCGGAACATGGCACCATACAATTTTGCTTTTCTACGCTTTTCTTTTTTGGGACAAAACCAAGAAAAAACGATGGAAAAAGAAATTTACCCGCATATACAATTTTTTAGAGTTTGCCAGCTCAAGTGTAGCCGTGTTATTACTGTGAAGACTGCAATTCTAATTGGAATCTAGCCGTACATGTTCCAAAGTAGTTATATTTTATACCGAAAGAAGAAAAATCTCGCAAATTCTTTTGTTTTGAATTGAAAACTTGGCGTGCTTTAGCTCCAAATGACCGTCTTCACCATGTAGTCCGGTCGGGTGTCTTTTTTTTTCTACGGAACTTAGGGCATAAAGCCCTAATTAAAGATTTTTGTGCCGTCGAACCGTTTTTTCTGTTTAAAGAAAAAAAGCTTTCACAGAGTATAGTTTTGTCATCTTTTGCCTGAAGATGATTATGATTACGAGCTAATAAAGTGATGAAATAACAGAAACACACAATAATATTAAACTCTACTATGTATTTGGTTATAATTCATTGAGTAACTGGATAGACTATTAATTGTGTCATCAAATGTAACCGTCCTTCCCGAGATTTCCGAAGTTTATGAAAATGAAAGAAATCGACACATGTATTTCTATGGGCTGTACATACATATGTACTTACATACCATGTTTACGATTGCATGTGTTAATTGAATTGACCATACATCATAAATGATGAGCTAATTAGGTCTCAGAAAGTTTTTCTCGAGGCTTTTAAAATGGGAGGTTGAAAAATGATCCATGGAAAGGGAACTTTTAACCAGATTCCCAGCCGCGTGATTATTTCTCTTCATAGAAGTATTATCAAATGAAAGAAAATAGATACCCTATATTCAGACTTTCGCCAAATTGAACATGCTATGCAAATCAATTGAATTACTGGTATTATGTACAACTGTGGAATTTGCCATCTATCTTAGTAGTTAACGATGGCACTGGAGTATCATCAAAATTAATCTTCCTTCATATTCATTTCAGTTTGATTAGACGTGTAGGTAAATTTTTAATTCGTACAATATATACAAACATTTAAAGGTAAAAACAGCACATATATCTACTGCTTGTCAAGTCAATTCAAAAATCTTAAGGTATTTAAGAACCTAATTACAATCCCTCCAAATAGTTATAGTTACCAACAAATAGCGAAAAACTTCATTCGGCAATGACTCACAAATCTTATACCATTACCTTCTAGAACTGGTGGCTTCAGTAGCCAGAAATTGTAACTTCATTATTAGAACGGCTGATTCTATCCGGGATAATTATGTTGACGGCTCCAATGATTTCAGCAGATACCTAGTTGATGATGGAAACTCAATGGTGACTACAGTTATGAACGGTAATAATATCAGATAATAAATTTGTTATGTAGTTAGTTTTATAAGTGTAAAATACCCGATAAATGGAATTAAAAAAACAGTACCTACTAGGTACATAGTTATGTAAAATTAACATTTATATGTACACATAATTTAAAATTATAACAAAATGAAAAGGAGCTTTGAAGTTACGCGAGAAATTGGTGTTTTTAATATGAGTCAACCAATAAAAGAAGTTAATTGATACCGGGTACCATTACATGTTCTTTATATAATACCTATCAGTAGTAGTACCAGAATATTCAATTGATTTGGAAGTAGCTTAGACCCTTCATCCATACTCTATCCGCGCAGTTTTAAAACGGTCCTATATCAATCATTGATATGATGCAAAATAAGATAATGCAAAAATAGTATGAATCTAAAGTCAAAGAATGAATTGCACATATCTCGTCAACTACCGGAGACAATACCATCAACTTTACTGGCATTAAAAATTGGAAATAATTGTATCAAATGCGTACTTACTGCTCTTTTGGGATTTCATGGAAACGTTCATCCAACGTCCCAAGAGCACCGAGACCCGAGACCCGAACAAACATGTTTTATTTGAGGTATTTTATCTTCTTGGTTGTGTACAACTTTTACAGTACCTAAAATAACAATCGTCATATATGACTTGTTGATCACCCTCTCTTTCTGAATCCATTTTCTGAAAGCTAGAATATAGGATTTTATTAATTATTATTAATTTTGTTTTATTTTTCTTTTATATTTGATGATCAATTGAACTCCTACTATTATGCTGTGAAGTGGTGTTTTGGAGTCCAACACCATCAAATTTTTTGTGGAGAAACTTGAGGGAAAAATCTAGAACAAACTGTGCCTACCCGAGTAAAATTCGGTACAATTATTCGGGACAACATGCCATTTACTGCGGTTTGTCTAAAAATAGTTAGGGATTGAGGTGCTTGAACAAACCCCCTGAGAATTTGTACATACATAGTACATAGTAGTTCACAGCGTACAAATTGTGCACCAAGAAATGTTCAATCAAGAAGAGCGTCATGATATGTACATGTATGGATGGGTATGTAAATAGGCTGAACATTGAATGATTATTCAAATGGTTGCAGGTTGGAAAAAGACTACTGCAGTTATACTGCGCAAACATAATCTTTGTTCAACAAAGAAGATAATAATACAATGTATATACTACATACATAGTGGTACATAAGTAATATACATCACAGTACCTAGTTCCCCACACTACAGTGATACAGTAACAATTGGCACAACTTGAAGGGACATCAATTGATGGCAATAATGTTTCTCTTATATTTGAGGACTCTATATATTTTACATACATTGGGAAGAGTCGTAGATACTAAGGTTCGTAGTAGTAAGACAGGAAGAATAAATACAAATATAACGTATGTTATTAGCTTTATGTAGCAGTACCAGAAGTACGTGTAAAATCATGCAAGAAAACTTTTGATAGGCGGTACTGGGCTTCCTACTAAGTGTGTTTTTATTATTCATACTATGCACATGCGCATATAAGTGTCCTGATGTTCACCTAATCACCCCTTTGAAATACTTGAGAATCAATTCAATTTGATGGTATTTGGAGAGAAAATATTTGTATATGCATTACATACTACCAACATGTACATTCATAACCAACATTACACCACAACAGATTGATAATTTCACCACGTGTACATCAATGATGAGTTAACCTGCACATATAGGTACATGTATGACTAGAATTCATTTTACATAGTACTGGACAGGAGTGTCCGTAAAAACATTGCCAACCAAAATCACATATATCTATCGTATAAAAATTATACTTGAACAATTTTTTCTAATAATCTCAATTGCAATTTTAACTGTATTTTAGCCTCATATAAAATAGGTCCATATATATGTAAATGATGATATATCCTTCTCCTGTATTTCTAAAATAATAAGATAAATACAAATAATTAAAATCGACAGTTTTGTATGACAGCAAATACAGTTTTATTTGTTTATTTCTTATTTTTTTTTTGAATATATTTAACTTCGCACAATCATTATTAAAACAAGACAAAAACGAAATAAATTCATATGTACCATGGGTAGGTAACATATATATATATATTCAGAATAATATTTACATAGTTTAAATCATTATCTGGATCGACTTACTACCTTCAATATCTCACCACTAGCATTATACCCATCAAGGACAAGCATGGCTTTACCAATCTGCTGTACAGTTTCATACTCAACCATAATTTTCCCTCTATTTCTCTTAAATTTGACAATATTCCCACATTTACTTAAAATTTCTTTGACTTGATCGTCGGAAAATGTTGAAGGCATATTATAAATGTCCATGCTCTTTTCGTTGTTGAATATGACAAATTCTTGTTTAACTTTACTTCCATGATGGGAATTCTTTCCACTAGGTTTATTATTTTTCATATGGCTAGCGTTTTGCAATTGCGGGTTTGAGGAATTGTGACTATTTCTGTCTTGTGCAAAACTCATTTGTAATTTTCTCCCCCCGACTGTACTCCCATCAAGTTCCTTGACAGCTTCAGCTGGGTGACTCAATACAACAAATCCATATCCATCGTGGTCCCGTCCTTTGCCTTTATCTCCTTTTGCTTTTGGTAATCTTAGTCTCTCAATTGGTCCATAGGGTTTTAATAAGTCCCTCAATTGAGTCTCTGTTACGGAGTAATCAATTCCCTTGATAATAAGTTCATGTTCAATTTTGGCTGATGGTTGGTATGGTTTAACAACTAGATTGTATGTTTTTCCATCATGAGAAATGGAGTAATTTTGAAGTTTCGTAAGTGCGGAAAGAGCATCACTAGGTGTCGTGTAATGAGCATAAAGGAAACGACGGTGCTTGTTAGATGGAAGTTCAAGAGTTACTGATCCGAAAGGTGTGAAGACAGGGAGAAATTCAGATTCTGATATAGGGGGGAAGTTGGTTACCCAAAGAGTATATGTAAATGGTTGTATTGAAAGAGTTTGAAAATGTATACTATGAGAATTTGAAATTACTGATTGACATGATTCAGAGGAGGCAAAAGTAATTGACGCGTAGGGAGGACAAATAGTTATGTTTTGGATCTCACCATAGTTCATAAAATGAATATGGAGAACTTTTTCAGAAGTATCATCTGGAAGATTGGTAATTAATATTGAACCTGGATTATCAAATTTCTGTTTCTTCGAGAATGTCGCAATTTCGTCAATTGTTCTCTTCCGCGAATTATCTTCAGTTACTGAATCTTCTGTCAATTCATTCCTTACAAATGTTTTTAGCTCGGTGGCCTGTTTTTTATATTCTTCATTTGATATCTCTTTATTTTTCTTTTTGGATTTTCGAACTTCTTTTCTCTGTTCTTTCAATGCTTGGTCATGCGCATCTGATTTAGCTTTCAAATTCACCATATTCTTAATTTTCATATCTTTTTTAGCCATTAAATACTGAATTGAAAGAAAGCTTCCATAACTCATTTCATAATCCAAATAATCTTTCATGATCCATTCGGTCCACTCCAAGCTACTCCCAACTCTTTTTAAAGCTTTCTCGTAAACATCAACAACTGAGTAATAATCCCCATGTTGACTCTCCCATTGAGCCCAACGAACATATAACTGGGAATCGTCAATTGTTGCAGTTTTCGTTATGGAAGTCCAAATTTCTCGAGCCTGGCTGATTTCTCCTAGTATTGAATATTGATTAATTAAAAACATTCCAAACTCAATCGACCCATTACTATTTTCAACTGCTACAACAGCATCATAAATAAACCTTTCAAGACATTCTTCACTTTCTGAGGAACTGAATTCTTTTCTCAAGTACAGTAACCAAGGTATAAGGACTTTCTGTAACTCCGCAAAATTAGATTGGATTCCGGGAATGCCGTCAACTTGAACTTTTAACAATTCTTTTTCTTCAGAATCGGAAAGTCTAAAACGATGTGCCCATAACTCACCAGCAAGAGGACATGCTTTTACCGCACGGGCAGCTACATCGAGGATTCTTTGCGGTGGAGCTACAATATAAGACAGATACAAAATATAGTCATTCCACACCTGTCTATCATGGGGAAACTCTGATAATGTCCGCTCATACAGAGAAATTACTCTTTCAGGTTCTAATTGTTTCTTTGGCCGACTTAATTCCCATTGAATGTAATCGTGGAAATTCTGCAAGCTTTTATCATTAATCAACCTTGATTCCCAAATCGTGCGTTGATCCAACAGTTTTTTTGTAGCTGAATATATAGATGTTGCATTCTTAAGTTCTGTTTCATAATTGTTGGGATCACTTTCTGAAATAAAAGAAGAATACTTTGAAAATGTAGATTCCAATGAATTATGGACCTGTCTCAGCCGTTTCAAATACATCTGCTTAATCTTCTCGACCATTCCATCTTCACCTGTTTTCCAGACCAATGTCAAAAACTCCACAAACTTATCCCAATATTCGCTTTCCAAATCCCATTTAGTAACCTCCAAACCCTTTTCCAATTCTTCACAAACCGCGTTTACGTCCAATGTTTGTTTTTTCCACATACATATCAAAAATTCGGCATACTTGATCCACATCCGACTTGTAGGTAAATCTGTAACAGCTTGGACATAAAGATGTACACGAGATTGAAGATCTGACAATGATAGAAGAAGATCATATTGATCGTAAGATAATAGAAGAGTTTCAGTCATTCTCAATAACGTGGCCAAGGCTTCTTCATTGTTACCATATGCGCAAAGTGTTTCTACCAATGTGGTATACCCTGAGTAGGAATAAAGATCTTTTTCAACAATTTCAGACGCCTCTGATAACTCGATATGTTGTTGTGTAATCATTGATGGCTCTGACTGTGACATATTATAATCAGGTGGAGTTGAAGTCACAAAAAAACTAGGTGGGAGGTGTCTGGAACTGGAATTTAGTCAGTGGGTATAGACTATGTGTTATTTCCAAATCGATCATATAAAAGATTTTGGCATATGAAATTTGAATTTTGAGTTCTCATGTTCACAAGTTAATTCAACAAAATAAAAATATACTCTTTAAACAAGAAAAAAAAAAAGATTAATTGCAAAATTGTCTCAATGCCTATGAAATAATGATTACATTGCAATATCAAATATTTACTAGAAATGAACTCAAATTATATTAAATACTATGAAACAGTAGACAAAATTAGAAGTCATTAGTAAGACTCTTAGACTCGTTAAGAGCAAGCAACTTCTTAACAATTTCATCAATTGCAATGGTTTCAGTTCTGTGCTTGTTGGCATCATCTCTCTTACGGACATTGACACTGTTAGAAGATTGTTCTTCATCACCAACAACGAACACGAAGTTGTATTGTTGAAGTTGTCCAGTTCTAACTTTCTTCTGTAAGGTGTTAGGACCCAAATCAACATCAGCAAAGAACCCAGCATCATACATAGTATCCCGAACTTTTTGGGCATAATCATAGAATTTCACACCAACGGGAATGACAAGAATTTGTCTAGGAGAAAGCCAGAAAGGCCATTTACCAAAGAAATGTTCAGTCAAGATACCAATCATACGTTCGAAAGAACCATAAATAGCACGATGGATCATGACAGGTCGAGCGTATCTCTCAGCATTAACATCCTTATCAACAGGATCAGCAGCTCTGAATTCCAATTCAAATCTATTTGGAAGTTGGAAATCAAGTTGAATGGTAGCACATTGATGCCATCTCTTAAGAGCATCTGAGATCATAATATCAATCTTAGGACCGTAGAAAGCACCATCACCTTCATTGATCTCCCACTTCTTGCCAAAGGTGTTAAGAGCAGAGGCCAACTTGGCTTCGGCATCGTTCCATGTTTCAATTTCACCAACAAACTTTTCAGGACGTGTAGAAAGCTCCATCTTAAATTCGAAACCAAAAACACCATAAACACGATTCAGGAAATCAAAAACACCGATAATTTCTGATTCAATTTGATCTTGTGTACAGAAAATATGGGCATCATCTTGTTGGAAACGTCTAACACGAGTCAAACCGGAAAGGGCACCAGAGAATTCGTTTCTATGAATCACACCAAAATCGGCAACTCTCCAAGGCAATTCTCTATATGATCTTTCACGGGATTTGAACATCAAACAATGGCCGGGACAGTTCATAGGTTTTAAACCAAAAGTCTCTTTTTCGACATCAAAAGTAAACATGTTTTCCTTGTAGTTGGCCCAGTGACCAGAAGTTTCCCAAAGCTTAGAGTTAAACATATTTGGGGTAATGACCTCTTCATAACCACGTTTTCTATACTCATCTCTAAGGAAAGTGTTTAACGTGTTGTAGATACGGGCACCGTGGGGAAGCCAGAAACAAGAACCAGGACTCATTTCGTGGAACATAAAAAGTTCTTGCTCCTTGCCAATCTTTCTGTGGTCTCTCTTAGCAGCTTCTTCGAGAAACTTTAAGTGAGCATCCATAAGTTTCTTATCAGGGAATGAAACACCATAGATTCTTTGCAATGAATCATTTTCAGAGTTACCCAAGAAGTAAGAAGAAGAGTTCTTGAGAAGTTTGAAAGCCTTGATACGGCCAGTGTGAGGAATGTGAGGACCACGACAGAGATCGATCAAAGGACCACATCTATAAATAGTTGTAGAAGTTCCATCAGGGATCTTACTGGAAATCAAAGCTTGCTTGTACTTGTTGTAAGAAAACAACTTCAAAAGATTTTCCTTACTAATAACCAATCTTTCGAATTTTTGTTTCTGTTTAATGGCAGACTTAGCCCATCCTTCAACATCCGGAAATTCATTGGCTTGAACTGTACGATTGCCATTATCAATACTCATTTCGTAGAAAAATCCATCATCAGTGGGAGGACCGATACAAAGATGAGCACCGTAAAAATTCTCACATGCTTCACCTAAGACATGTGCAGAAGAGTGCCAAAAAACTTTTTTAGCTTCCTCGTTCTCGAAATCTAAAAGTTCCAAAGTACAATCGGTTTCGAGAGGACGTTCGAGATCCCAAAGATCACCATTGACTTTCGCAATAATGATACGATCGAGAAGAGACTTGCTGATATTTTTAGCAATTTCAAAGGGCGAAATCTCGTAAGAAGTGCCGTCAATAATCTTACCATCCTTCAAAGTAATCTTAATGGGCACACGTTCTTTGCTGGCGATTTCATCATCGTATTCCTTCTTTAATTGTTCGAAAAGAGCAAGACGTTCGTCAAGGAAAGTAGCCTTAGGGACGGGCTTATTAATATTGACCTTCTTAACCTTTTCGGTCAATTCAGCAGTAGTCCCACTAGGAGGGCACATTGTTAATAGTGTCTAAGTGTTGGATTGGGGTTAATCAAACGAGTGATCTAATACAAGTTGTAAGGTGATCGAACGGGGTAAGAAAATTTTCTGCGGAAAAAACTATATACAAAGCTAATGTATCACACCAATTTCGGATTTGGGTGAAATTACCCTGTTTACTATCCTAAAATACCTATTGTAAAATATTTTTTGTAGCTTTATTTCGCTATAGTGTATATGTAATTTTATGTATTCATTTGTGTATGTAAAGAAATCCGAAAATTATATGCTCTTATATATAAGTATAATTATTGGGTAAGCTCAGCTAGAGAACTTATCCTGGTTCCCATTTCTTGAAGTAGTCACCTTCTGGTATTTGTTTATCAATATTTGTAGCAAGGCGGCTGTTCTTTAAAGGATCTTGAGCTCTCCTAAATCCAAAAGCTTACTCCATAATTATGATCATGTAGATATATTTGCCGACGGTTTTTGACTTGGCAGTAAAAACCTCTGGCCTTGAGAGAAATACGGATCGTATGGTGCAGTGATATTATGCACAGGTTTTAACTTCCAATTGCCAGCCTGCGCAGGTGTGCCAAATTCTAGCCTCTGGTTCGAACTTGGAATAGAACATAAGCATTTCGGCATTTTCCATCAAAAAAACATATATTCTATTTCAGCGCCCTGCGCTACCATCCTTGCTATATTATGCCTACCAGGGTACATCTGGCTTCTGGTATTTCTCATGGCCCTGCCTAGTTTCCATATTTATCCCAACCTGTCATATCTAGAATATATACATGTAACAAAGAATACAATCTTCAGATAAAAAGAAGTTGTATCAACGTGTGTAAATTCTCGAGTAGATAAATAGCTACATACCTATGTTGGTATGTATTTAGTATATAATGCTAAATTGAGTCTACGATTAATCGTCATCTTCACTATCGTCATCGTTGTATCCTTCCAAAACAGGTCCCACAGTTCTCAAAGGTCCAGTTGGTAAACTTGGTCCTATACTGGCACCTTCGTTGTCGTCTAAATCTTTATCTTCCTCACTTCCATATTCTTGAAAGTTCATATCCTCATCCTCATCCCCATCTTCATCTTCATATCCTTCCAATACCGGCCCTACCGGTTTGGAGGGTCCAGTGTGCAAACTTGGACCCAAACGATTACTTTGATTAACTTCCACATCTCCTCCACCTTCATTGCCTTTAACGTTCAATCCTACAATATTACCAATTGCCTTCTTAGAAATTGAACTTTCAGTCGGTTGCTTTTTCTTTTGCAATGCAACTGGTACAAATGTCGTAGCTTCTTTGACCAGATCCCTCATCACAGGTGCTGATGAATAAACAGCCTTTGTCTCAATGACTGGCATATTATCAGCTTCAACTTCTTCCTTATAACTCGCATGTTTTGGTAAAGGTATATCTAAAAATTCAGTAGAATCATTTGATTTTATACTGGCTCGAGTATAATTGGGGAAGCCTGGTGGAGCAACGCCAAAGGGACTATGGATAAAAATTAGTATTTCTCGAATTAAGGAATATAAATAAAAATCATTGATACATACTTAAACACGGGATCCCAGAATATACTATCTTTTCCAATTCCTCCTCTTTTTCTTATGGCCGCTTTTCTTCTTGATCCCCCGTCAGTGGGAGTGGGTTTTGATATGTGACCTTTAGTAACACCTTTTTCATACGAGTCGAGATCAGATTTCAGTGCTGCAAGAAGCTGTCGTTCCTTAGCTAATAGTTTGCCATTCTGTGATGCTGCTAGAGACTCAAGTTTGTCTATCTGTTGCCGTAGTCGAACAGGATTGAGTTGTGATACGCGTTGAATGCGTTGTTGAGTACGCTGTGCTTTGGTCTTTTTCAGCTGAATCGCCTTTTCTTTCTTTTCTAAGCAAATTCACAATTAATTACGACATCACATGTAACAGATGTAAGGAAACTTACGTTGCTGCTGAAGAGGAGTTAGTTCTTTGGCCATTGTTTTCGGTCTCGTTGTGTAGTGATCTATGTTTTGTATGAAGACAAAATCATAAATATTTTACTATTGTCCCAATCCCTGGTTCGAACTTGGCACAAAGCACATTTTCTATCAAAAATCCCTACACTCGACCACAGCAGTCTGCGCTACCATATCCTTGACATATCATACCTACCACGGTACATCTGGTTTCTGGTTTTCCCCATGGTCCGCCATGTTTCCATAATATATCCTAACCTGTCATATCTAGTCTAGAATATATATGTGTAACAAGAATACTACTCTCACATAAAAAAAAATAAAAGAAAAAAAAAAATCCTTTTTCACTACCTCGGTTTTCAAGCTGGACACAATTTTACTGAATCACAAACTTTGAATCATAATGTCAGCCCCCGTTGTCCCTGCTCATGATTATTCTGCCGTACCCGTGCAGGCCCTTGATGCTATTCGAATTCGTCTGACACAACTTACGCATTCACTCAATTCTATGCATTCGCAACTAATTCAACCCACCCTTCCTAGTTGGCCTGCTCTTCATAACCAATTTAACGTCATCCTCAAACAACTAGCTTCACTATCTGAAACCCTTGCACGACATACTGACACACTTAAATCAACAGTTGCATATCCCGTACCAGAATTCCCCTCATTAGAGCAAGCAGGGTTACTGTCAACGTTACTAAGAAAAAAGCCATTGCCTGCTGTGGAAGAGTGGATTGAGGAAGGTAAAAAAGATGCAAAATGGGTTAAAATAAAATTGGATGAAGATTTTTGCAAATGGGCAGCAGAAAAGGTGTTGAAGGAAGTAGAAGAAGAGGACTGGGAAGGCATAATGGAAGGTAAGGTCCAGGGGTCTGGTGGGATGAAAGCCACTGGGAATGGTGCAGTTAGTGGAGGATTGGGCATAGAGCAAATCATGACCGTGATGGCTCAAGGCCCTGTTGCTCTTAGCAATTAGTAATTTCTTCAACCTACCAAAATAAAAATAAAAAAAGTATTTATATTTTATTGTAATGAAATATATAAATTATCCTTTTGTAAGCATCTTAATAACTTTTGTATAATACTTTGATCAATAATTCCATCAAACAAACAAGAAGGTAATAATTTTGTTATAAATAATGAAATATATGAATTATTATCGCTTTTTACGCATTTCCTTGATTTTCTTATAATGCTTTGATTTTCCTGAATGTTTCTTATCCTGAATTTCAGCAAACTTTCTTGCATAATATTCCTTAGCTTTATCATTTGATAAAATTTCATCAGCAATTGTCTTCTTTCTATCTTTCTTAGAAATCCTCGCTGAAAAGAATTCCGTGTTTCCTTCAACAACAGTACCCATCTGGAAATATTTTGGTAGTGGCGCCTTTTCCTTCTTATAGTGACGTTTAGGATCCAGCACGTTACGCATTTGCAAAATCTGCCAATCTCTTTTAATACTTTCTGTAACTTCCGTTCTAGGCATATTAAACCAATTTGCGCCAGAATCTGCCTCTCTACGAGCCTTAGCTTGCGATTTCATATGAACTGGATCAGATATCTGACGAAATTTCAACTCTTTCGACTCTTTTTCTTCATTTTTATCGCAGATCGTAACATCAGCCAACTTTGGCAGTTTTGATATCGACTCTTTCACCATCGATACACTACTTGAGGAGGATTGTTTTTCGCTATTGTCATTCATTTGCGAAAGGTTAACTTTAGCTGCTGATAAAAGTGCATCTAAATCGAGAGTATCCAAATCCTCAACGACGTTACCGTTCACTGTTGCGCTAGAAATTTCAGAATTCAAAGAAGCAGCAGTTTCTGAACAAGAACTACCAGAAGGAGAAAGTTTATTAACCATTGCAGACATTGTGATATGAAATGTATTGATATTGGAACTATATAATGAAAAATTACTTTCGGAACAGTATGGAGTATCTCTTTTTTTTTTTTTTTTCAAGTTTTTATGGGTGTTGGGAGTTTCCTATCCAAAAAGGACTTTCACCAAAACACATAGGTACAGTATCTTCTTAAAAGGTCTTGTCACATTTCCTCTGAACCTAACCCACATGAAATTAACTCTCTTGTGTTAAAATATTAAACAAAATAAAATAAAAATACTCTGAAGTAGACTAGTAGACCTAGACACCAAAAGTTTGACAGATTATATAAGTTTCACACTTTCTAGTTACAATACTGTGTTATAAGCTGTTACCACGAAGTCCCCTGAGCTAGAAATTATTATAGTTACGTACATATTATTGCCTCTGGGATTGTTATCTTTTAACCTAGTAAAACTTCAAATGTTGTTAAAAAAGACTTGTATGATTATGTAGTCACGCACTCAGTACCTGGAAGACTTTAATATTTATATATTAAAAAAAAAGATAACAAGAGCATGTCTAAACCTATTATCATGAACGGCTATTAACAATCAAAAAGTCAAGAGATTTCATGAAGACTTCAATAGCAGGTACAATAAAAAATGTTTCTTCTGATAAGAATTAATTTGGTATTGACACCTCCCAGGATGATATTGTATTAAATCAAGTAAATATTAACAGTAAGTCCTACTGATTGTACATATGTACCCTATATTCGGAATGTAGAGAAAACTGAATTTATTTTCATAAGTAATAGGTATAATAAATAAATATACAATGAAGTATTATATCAATGAGCCAAATTGTCATATTGGCTTCTGTGCTTTCTGTTAAAACATATATTTTATAAATTGCAAATATTTCTACTTTGAAATAGGTGTTGAAATTGTTTAAAATGTGTGAAACTAAATGCTCTAACTATACATTTATATATTCAAAAAACATTTATAGGGTTAACTGCCTACCTGGTTAAGTGAGAAGACTTTGAAAGTAACATTTGATATAAAATATACAGTGTTAACACAATATAGAGCTAGAATTATTCTGTACTGCGGAAGTACTTATGCTACGCTGGTTCTAGGATCCAATATATAGCTTCTCCGGCATTTACTTAACTTCGATAACCATCGAGTTCAAATTTATTCTCTCTAAGGTTATTCCGTTTTAATTTTGTATTCTGTATTTGAAAGAAATTACATAATCGGAATAAAAAGCTACTTTTCGTCGCTACATACTAATTGTCATGTGATGTTCTAATATTATCTAGCGATAACTTTTTGGGAAAGAGGGAATGCGTCGTTGAGTGGAAAATGGGTGGAACTGCTGTGTTGGCAGGTGGGTTGTCTCAATGTTTTGTTGTCGCGATAATTCAGTGTCCACATATGGGGTAAGGGCGTAGGCATTGAGAGTGACTAACGTGATGAGATGTAGGTATTTTCGTGTGGGAGCTTTTCACAGCACTTTGATGGTAATTGTTGATTAAATAGCAGTGTAAGAGCGCGATATTGACTGGTATTTATAATATCACATCGCATTTATCTATGCTCATGTAATCGATGGTTAGTATACTTGGCAGCCACCAAGGAGGTGTCTATGTTGATTTGGTGTAAATAACCCTAAAGGGGATATCGAAGGGGCTCAAGCCCGTTGATTGGTTATAATTAGGTCTACACCATCACAAAAAGATCTGTAGCGAAAAACGCTGTAATCATCGTTTTGAAGACTCTTTAAATACCCTATTTTTCGCCTTTTTCCCACTTTTTCTTTTTACCCACACTTTTTCTTGTCTGTAACAACCACTATCAGATCTACAAATAACTTCTTTGAGAATTGATTCAACATGCTTGATATGATAGATTCTGTGAAAACAGAGAGTTTTCTCACACCAAAAACTTACGGCATCGAAGGTCTTACCATTAATGGATTTGACGTGGACTCCATCTTTGTTGCTGGGTCCAACATCTCCAGTGCTGAAGACGTCCCTACAAATACCATGGAACTTCTTCAGTTTCATGTTAGACGATCTATATTATCTGCAGTTTACACTGCTATTGGTATGAAGAAATTTGGAATTCGTTATGAAAAAGATGTCGTTCCTTTAAATTCTACTAGTTTAAATATTAGTGATATTCAAGATCCTTCTGAACTGGACCCCGTTATTCCTAACAGCGATGTTACTCCCTGGTATGTAAATACAACTCCAAGCAGTCTGCTCACTTTTATGCTTCAACTATATGCTATTATAAATTCAATAACAAGTTTTATTTCTGGTCTTCTTGCAAAAATTGGTATTAATTTGCCACTTATCATTCCGTTCGTCCAATCTTCTCCTAAAAAGAAATCTTCTTATATTACTGGCCCTTCTCTTGCAAAAAATGTTACTGTTGTTTTAGACTCTCGTCCATATGTTGCAGCACCACCTCCGTTACTTCCTGAGGAAATTACACCTTCTATCTCTGATACTGTTATTACTGAAATAAATGGTATTAAGGCCGAGATTGCTACGTACAACAAATATAAAAACCTTTACAATGTTGGTGAATACAAGCGATTGATCCTAGATGTTATGGAAATTGTTTATTATTCAAGTGTTGCACAGTTAATTCGACTTAACATCTACGATTCTTTGGGACTATTAAGTTTAAATCCTGAATTACTGGCCAAATCAGTCAAGAAAAAGTTTGAAGCTTCAAGCATTGGGTCTTCTGCATCAATTCCTGATTTGTCTTTTATTTTTCCAAGTGTAAGAAAGCAAGTCAATTTATTTAGTGGAGTTATTACATCATTTGATATAGCTGACACTTCCATGGGAATGAAACCGTCTATGCCAAAAGCTCCATCTTGGTCTAAGCCGATTGAAATAATTATCTTAAATGAAAAGAATGGAAAGTCATTTATTACATCTGTTTTTCAAAAGGTAGCTTCAATGGTAGAGCAAGGCTTAATCCGTCCAGATGAACTTGATCCTACTTTAAACAAAATATTTGAGGAGTCATATATTTCTCCCGGAACTCAGTTAATTGTAACTTCAGGTTTGACAGGTGATTACAAAGGTCTTCCTCCTACTTTGCTTAGAGGTGCAAGTCTTTAGTAAGTACTTTGATTTATGGTTTTATGAATAAGATTTACTAATTTTATTTAATAGCATTGAGAAGGGAAATATTGATTCTGTCAAACCCACTGCATTTATTAATGCATTGAATGATTATTCTGACAGACAAAATTCTGAAAAAAATTAGGTTGAAGGGTAATAGATTTTGTTACATACACACATAATATATATGCGATATACACATCACATATAAATTACTAAATATAGGCTACCATATCTGAGTAAATAGGGATTCAAGCCAGAATTGAATCATTAATGTAGTTAATAAGAAAATAGACATTAATGTCATTTTGAATTCCTCCTATTCTATGGAATAGAAGTAATATAGTAATAGGTCAAATAAAAAAAATAAATAAATAAACTTATTGTTATAAATTTTATATTCCTTTTAAAAATTGTTCACTGACAAATGAATTCAACCAATGAGATTGATTGTTTTTAACAACTACTCACAATTAATGACATTATAACAACATATCAGCCAAAGTCTCAGTTGGATAATGAACCGAAAAGACTCCTTTTATTTAGTAATATATATACTTATATCTTATTTTTGAAATAATAAATAGTTGTTTCATTGTCGTTAAAATTAAGGAATTTAAAGTGAATCATTTTAGACCTTGTACAGAGTAACTTGTTTGCTACCAAGAGGTATATACACAACTAATCCACACCCTTCATTAAATTTTACTATCATATTTTTTTTTCAGTACCTAAAAAACATTGTAAGCTTTATTTACTTGTCGATAGGTTGATTCATACCTTTGTTTTTCTTAAGATTGGTATTTGTCAAGCTTCGTACTTATTTTTCTTACAGTCAAAACCCTAACCTCGTTTATTATTACAATCGTGATCAGAATCCTTACACATGTGCACTTATAGTTTAATTCATTCTCATGTATATCAAAGTATAAGATATTAATTGTTAATTTAAAAATGTCCTAAGTAAATATTTTGTTTATATTCAAAGTAAATAGATACTTTTACAGCTTATTCGCAACGTCGTACATGTAATTTGAGGTTTTATGGTGTATCATCGTATATTACATTTCAGCACAGAAAAAAAAAAAAAAAAAAAAAAAGTGAACGTATTGTAATAAACAAAATTTAAACTTTCATACCTACCAACCTACCTATGTGCATGCCCCACCTACTGCAACAAAGGGATGTATTAGAAAGATGTACTTGTAGTACAAACTATTTCCTTGTGTGTTACATGTAACAAAGAGGCAGTACTAATAAGAATTAAATTCCTAACTTTGAAAGCTTAGAATTGAAACAAAACATTTTATGCTTAAAATTTTTTTTTTTTTTTCAATGGGCTAAATCTAAACTTATTTTGGTTATTTACCATGTGGTATTTCCGAATTGTGTAGTGTTTGTTACTACTATTCAAAATTTCAAATTAGTTTATTATTATATTTTTTTTTTTTTGGTAGCATAAATGGAATAAAATTTTCCAAAATACTTCTTGGATTATCTGAAAATATATACATATGAATGTTTTTTTTTGTTTCTTTCTATTATGTGTACATGAGTATTCTATTCTATCTACATATATATACTCATAAAATTAAAATTGATTATCATGATATAATATTTTTACCAAGTTAAAAATAAATAAAAAATGGGTGATTTGATAGTGAAACGGTCCTATGCTTTATATATATTTCAAGGTTCATAAATATTAGTAGTTTTTGAATCTTTGTAAGCTTATTGACATAGCCAAGTAACTATAGAGCCTAATAAATAAATAGTGAGAGAAAGTGAAATTTCAAAAAAGAATGTAATCTTGAGTTTGAAATATATGATCACAATAGTATGGAAATTAAAATGACAAATATTGCCAGTGCTATTGAAAGATTTTGCTCTAAAGCTACAGGTTGTATCAGTGACACTAACACATGTTAACCCCGAAAAGAAGGAGCCCAAGTTTTACTGAAACAGGTAATCACCCATTAACTTCAGCAAGGGTTTCAGAATTTAATTTTTTAAGCATTATCATCAGTGTTAGTGTTCCCCAATTTGAAAAATATTGCGGTGGAAGTAGCACCATTTGGTAGAATGAACGTTTTGAGCTTAACATTGTGACATGGGTAAATTGAGTATGGCACGTAGTTAATTTGGGTTTGTGTCAGTTAAGTGCAAGTTGGCGATAAGATATTATTTTGGATTAGACGTGGTGAAAGGAAATACAAAAATGTCGGCAACATACTTGTCATTTAGGGATGGGGTGAAGGGAAGCATCATTGCAGGCATCAGTTGAATTGGATTATTATGGGTATTGTATAACTTTTATTTCAATTCTAACGTAATAATTCAAGGAATGCAACTTTCTTTTTTATCTATGTGGAGGTTTGTATATTTAGCAACTTTCCTGACTAGTTCAAAAGTGACAATATATTGCACCTATGTTTTTGGATAAATTAAAAGTTTCTAATACACTGGTAAAGGTTACCTGGTTTGCCATTGCATACAGCATTTTTGAAAATCATTGAAAAGGTAATACGTTGAAAGGAATATTTTAAGGTACAGATTGTATGTACGTACTAAAATCTACGAAAGGAATGACAATATTATGTATCCAAACATATATCTTAAACTATATAACTTAAAAAAAAAAAGCTAATACTAAAGCAACTAAATGTCAATATAAATAAATATTAAACTGTTTCCACAAGTGGCAGCCACTTTCATATGTATAAAAAAAATTTAATTTCTGACACGGGTTGTAAATCAATTTCAATAATTGCATTAAAACTGATATGCAGTCTCAAGAATCCTTGGTCAACAACAACGGGACATATCAGAGTATCCTCCTATTAATGTAAAAAAGTAACAATTATGGTAACAGCAAATATACTATAAACCTTCAGATTTCAGATATAACAAAAATAACTGTATGTGGAAAATTATCAACAAAAAAGGGTCCTATGTGTATTCCCTCTCACCCACCCTCCCTCATAAACCTCCAAGAAATATCAACACAGTCAAAAAAAATTCCTCAATTGATGCAAACAAATAACTGTAGAAATAAAATACCAAAAACGAGCAAAATTGAAAAATAGAGGAATAAAAGGGAAATTACCAAAAAAAAAAAAAATAAATAAATAAGTGTTATACGTATGTGTGCCCTCCCACCCACCCTCCCACAAAATCCTTCAAGAAATATAAACACGGTCATACAAAAATATTTCTTAATTAAAGAGAAAATAACAAAAAGACCAAGCTTAAGAGGTTGAAGTATAAATGGGAAATTACCAAAAGAAAAGAACAAAAGTGTTATATTTATGTGCCCTCCCGCCCACCCTCCCACAAATATCCTACAACAAATATAAACACGGTCGTACAAAAACAATTTTCAATTGATGAGAAAATAACAAAAAGGCCAAGTTTAAGATGTTGAAGTATAAAAGGGAAATTACCAAAAAAAAAGAACAAAAGTGTTATATGTATGTGCCCTCCCTCCAACCCTCCCACAAAATCCTACAACAAATATAAACACGGTCGTACAAAAATATTTTTCAATTGACGTGAAAATAACAAAAAGACCGAGTTTAAAAAGTTGAATTATAAAAGGGAAATTACCAAAAAGAAAAATGTCCAATGGATGCATAATACAATCCCTTACACCCGCCCACCCTACCACAAGAATCTCTAACAAAAAAAAGACAGGGTCATTCAAAACTATTTCTCAATTTATGTGAAAACATAACTGCAAATTAGAAAAAAGACCATCTTCAATAAAAAGAACAATAACCAAAAAAATGTCCTATACATCAACGATGCAAAATCCCCACACCAAGTTGTAGGGACAAGAAACTGATAAGAAATATCAGCATTACGTCCAGATGTGGTGCATAGTTGACCAGCAACAACACCACTTCATTTGTGTTGGCAAATGAAAAAGAATCTGATAATAAATATCAGTATAATGTCCAAATGTGATAAAAACTAGGCAAAAAAAACAACGAGGAATGATAACAAATATCAGCAGGTGCAAATGTCGTAATAATTTGACCAGCAACAACACAAATTCATTTGAAATAAATACAAATGAATAAAATGACTATTCAAAATAGTCAAAAAAAAGCCTCCTATGCTTGAGCAATGCAAAACACCCTCAGCGAGATGTGGGGAGGTAAAAAAAAAGTAAGTACTTGATATATAACAGTGATGGAATACTTGTTACCCTAAAATATAGGCAACATTTCCAAATGTCCTTAGACTCTCATAGTCTAACAAAAGTAATGTCCATATGGTGACCATTTATGAGTTCACCCAAGAATGAGATTTCATCCTTTTATAAATAAATATAATAATAAAAATGCAAAAGAATTTGACTGCTCCACCATAACAGAACACAGAAGTAATGATCTTATTATCCAATTTGTACCACAAATTCCAACCATTGTAACTGATCCGTGTTTAGGTATTGACGTATGAGGGAATGGCACTCTAGGAGGATCCACTCTAACACATTCAAAGACATCATACTGATTGAACAACACAAGTATGGTCAAACATAGCCAGGAAGGATTTATCTCTTCTCTGGATTCAGTTACTTTTCTTCACCTAGTTCCATCAAATTCTTGATCATCAATCTATGATTATAAATTAGTTTAATCCTAGTATAGATGTAATATTAAGAAAAAGTTTATACCTACATTTAACGCAAATCATTCAATCAAACGAAAGAAATATCAAGATATAGGCAATGACATTTACCAGTAAAATCCATGGATTGTCATTATGAAAGGTAGAAAAGGTCTAGTACAATAGTGTAGTGCTGATGTTAAAATAAAACAGTGGTAAGAAAAAAAAGAGTTGTGAGGGGGGAAAAGAGAATCCCAAAAATATTTGGTACATCCCTGTAATGAAGAACAACCTTAGAATCTACTAGATCAAAAAATTGCCACCCACAAAATATTAGTCATATTAAACTAGAAAATTCTTATAGAAGCCTATTTTCTTGCACCCCCACCACATTTATTAGTTATATTCTTCCATTGTACATATCCATCTTGCAATCTATTTATATTAAATGATTTTGACCTGATCAAAAATTGAACCATGTAAAATAAAAGATATTGTCGTTATATAGGACATGTTATTATATTATTTAGATTTATCTTTTGTCTTATTTTTCTACAAAATCAGTACTTCCATTGGAACTACAAGTTGTGATAGCCTTAGCCTAGTATTGTCATGATGGTATATATTGATGATAGAAAGTATGTAAAAAGTATGTAGGTTAATATGTACAGAATTTGTGCCCAGTTGGTTATATATAAAAAGCTGTAGGTATTTTTATTTTATACCTTCAACAAAAATGCAATTGGTAATAGAGGTATTGCAACGTCTGAAAGTGCCATGGAGAGAATATCATAGTAGTACTTCAAACATAATATGAGTTAGTTTCGCAAAATAAAATTAAACAATAGAAACCAAATCTTTAAATCCTAGAACCTCCCAATCCAACGATAAGAAGATTAACCAACATTGCATATATTTAAGTGCATAGTGGAAAAGCATCATCTAATAATTGACAAAATTGGTTTTGGAATCTTGCTGTAAAAGGGTGATATATATAATTGGAGAGAGTTATCACTTGCAAGATTGAAAGTATGTACAACCAATATCCAGTCATAAGATTTTTCATAGAGTACCTAAAACCACAGAATGGCACTTCAAAAAGGTAAAATATTCAATCGACCCAGCTTTTAGAAAAGTAATAACTCAATAGTAAATTCGAACACAAAGTACATTCATCAGTGAGACTTGGCTTTTTTCTAAAACAAACAGCTAAAAATGAAAAACCGATTCAATAACCTTTTCAACCCAAAGATTAAAATAATACAAACAGTCCATATCTCTTCTCTAGAAGGTGAAGTTCCATAATTGATGCATTTGGTACTTGAATCTTGCTTTCAGAAACGAAATAAAACTCAGTGTCGATCATTTTATCCCTTGCAAGATTACTCAAAAAGTAGAACCAATAATGAATCAAAAGACTTTGAGACCATGACATGTAAACTCAAATAGTTGAAATGTGTGTCAATGTAGTGCTTGCTTTAAAAAGACATGATTCCTCAAAAAAACAAAGTAAGATAAAAAAGAGAAACCAAATCTTTCAACTATTAAGTCTAACACTTAAATAAAATCAACATAATATCTGTTCATAGAGAAACTTAAAACCCAATGAGTTTAAAAACTAGCAGTAGAATCTTGCATCAGAGAAGAGATAAAAATTGGTGTCGATTATTTTATCACCTACAAGATTCACAAAACGTATGGCCAGTATTTAATTAGGGGGCATCCTTGTAAATTGCCACAGACTGGCAATTGCAACAGATATAATGTTCATTAATACACCATTTCTAGTATTCCATATTTGATCTAATAGAGCTGTCACCTTCAGTACCTGCATGACATTTTTTATAATTTTTCTACAACCTTCACACAGGTCAATTCATAAAAGTAAGCACTAAGAAAAAACATCTTAATGTAAACAGATCCCCAATAATTCAAAGATCAAAACCAATAGTAGAGAAAGTCACATTCACCTAACATCTTTACTCTCTGTGTGTGTTGCAAAGTAGAAACAATTGAATGCAATGTTTAAACTGAGCGAAGAGAACCACACACAATGACCAGTAAAATCTAGTATAAAGAATTTGGAAAAGTTTTTATAGGCAAAAAATGTTCAGTGTAATTAGTATGACCGTTTTATACTAATAACATAGCGTATTTAGGTGGGTTATGACAATTCTGCTGGTTGGCTTTTGAAGCAGAAAAGAGGAAGAAGAAGAAAAGGTGTAAGGGAAACCTAGCCGTATATATATACATACATATTAGCCGCATATGTACATTTATTTCTTACGTAACCAAATATATGAAATAATACATAGACTTTAAATATTATGAAAAACACAAAAATGGCCAATACTTGTGTTACTGATTTTACGGATCATAAACTCAAAATACCCTGCTGTGTGGTACAGTGGTATTACGCGCAGGTTTCAAATTCCAATTGCCGGCCTGTGCAGGTGTGCCAAATTTTAGTCCCTGGTTTGAACATGGCATATTCATTTCGATATTTTCCATCCAAAATTTATACATTCTATTACAGTTGCGCTAACATCCTTACTATATCATTTTTACCAAGGTACATCTGATTTCTCGTGTTCCCCATAATTTCGCCACATTTCCATGACATTTCATTTTGTCATATCTAGAGTATATACATTTAACAAGAATACAACAGTCAGATAAAAAAAAAAAAAAAAAAAAAAAAACTATCCTATCATTCCTACATATATGTAGTCTTTTCTTCTTCATAATACACACATGTGCATATAAATTGTGGCATAAAATTGTTCAGATCTATTCAGGTAAAAAATATTGGGTTGAACTTAGTATATGCTTTTTTAGCCATATAGGTGTGAAAGCATTTAATTATAAAATAAACAACATTTTGAGTGAAGTTAATTTTCTACTAACAATTTACTACCCTATCTATTACTAGACAGATAAACTTTTTCTTTGTTAAATATAATTTAATCTTGTGTGCGTTTTGTATGTGACAATGGTTTTTCACAAATCAAATTCTCCTTTAAAGGATTGCATATTGAAACTTTTGAAGTTCCAACTTTAATGCAAATATATATTTTTTGGTACATGATCTTTTTATTGTAACTGTTAAAGTAACATCTCAATTGCTAGAAAAAAATTATAGAATGTCTTTTTAAATAGGTTGTTATGACAAGTCAGAAATTTAAAATAAGAAACATATTTTGTTCTACATACATGAAAAAAGTGATCTGTAAATAAAAAGCATGTCATTCTACAACTCAATAGTTTTAATTTTTTTTTTCGTTCTTTTTTTTTACACTTATTTCAATTTTCATCTTTGAAAAATTAAATCTTTTTAAACCTTTATTGCCAGAATATTTCGATGAGTACTTGCGAAAATTTATCAGAGGATTCTTCACAATTAGACAAACCGATTTGTGAAAGGATTCAATTTACTTTGGAACAACAGATTTTACTCTCTTCAATTCCTTCAGTTCCTACTTTTCCTTACCAATATTTCATGAAACAGATTCGATCTATAATACCAGATGATTTCAAAGTTGGATTTAAAGAAGCTGATGTAAAAATGAGAGATGAAATTCGAACATCTAGTGAATTATTTCTGAGGGACATTATGCAACAAAGCTCTTCGTTCGATAAAGTTTATATGGGGGAGTATGAACAAACAGTTATAAAAATCGATAACTGTATTAGAGAAGGAAATATTAAACTGCGAAATGAAGAGTTCCAAGAAGAAGAAATTACTAAAGGACAAACTGAGGTGGAAAAGCTAGTTGAAAGACGACTGAAAGTAGTACCACATGGCATGCATGAAAGAATGGAAGTTGCTTATATAATGGCAAAAAAATTAGAGAAGTGGAGATGTTGTGTGAAATTGGGACTAAGTAACATTGTTGCTCGATTTGATAGAAGATGCAATTTGGGATTCTATCAAGAATTTATGGGATTTGCGGTATCAGAGTTGCAGCTTTACCAAAATGATAATTTGGATGAAAAACTTGACGAACTAACCGAATTGTACGCAGCTAATACTAATTTTTCAAAGGAAGAGGGGAAACTTATCTTAGAACAATGCTGGAAGATCGAAAGAAAGAATCAAATTGCATATAATAAACAAAAGTATCAGCAATTTTCAGCTGAGAATCTTGAACCAGTCGAAGTAGATTTGAAAACCAAATTAATTACCAGAGACCATTTTAAACAAGTATTTAAAAGCATTAGATTTTACTATCTAATGTTTGTTTTCTGTCTATTTCTCATAATGGTTTTTGTTCCTATTGTTAAAGTACCAGAGCAGAATAGATGTCTAGCTGTTGTGGTTACTTCAGCCTTACTTTGGGCTACAGAAGCTTTACCTCTATATGTTACTTCGTACCTTGTTGTGTTTCTGATAATTATCTTAAGGATTCCTTGCACTGAAAATGGACATTCAATGTCGACCCCAGAAGCTTCTAAGTATATTTTCTCACAAATGTGGTCTCCAGTTATTACATTACTTCTTGGGGGATACTCTATTGCGTCAGCACTTTCTAAATATGGTCTCATCCATAGGTTTGCCCATATTATTTTTAGAATTAGAACTCCCAAATATCTTGTACTTTTGCTTATGATGTTATCTGCATTTCTCACTATGTGGGTTGGCAATATGATAGCTCCTATACTTTGTATGTCAATAGTCCAACCATTATTTGAAATTGTTCCATTTGAACAAACTGATTTTAATGAAGTTGTTATACTTGCAATAACAATTGCAGCTAACATTGGTGGAATGGGTACACCTATTTCCAGTCCACAGAGTCTAATTGCATTTGAAACACTTGCTGATACTATATCTTGGTCTAAATGGCTTGCTATATCTATTCCTACAATGATTTTCTGTATTTTTGCTACCTGGATACTTATTCTCTTACTATTTGTCACTCCTCGCAACTTTAATATAAAAATTCCTCGAGAGCGTCAGTACCCAGTTATTACATCAAAGGAAGTGTTTATTATCATTGTTAGTTTGGGAAGCATAATCTCCTGGTGTTTTGCTCAGAAGCTTGCACCTTATGTTGGAGATATTGGTGTTCTTGCTATTATCCCTGTGGTAATATTTTTTGGTTCCAAGATACTCGACAGTAATGATTTCAATGACTATCTTTGGACCATAATTGCATTAGCCATAGGAACAATTGCACTTGGTAAATCTGTTATAACATCAGGTTTACTTGACTCATTTACTATTCAATCATACATTGATTCACTTGAAAAAAACTGGAATCCTTACACTATAATTATGGCACTTACAGGCTTCATGTTTGCAATCTCCACACTTTTTTCTCAAACTGTCTCAGCCATGGTGATGCTCCCACTTTACTATTACATTGGACAAACATTTCATGCTCTTCCATATGCGATTGAAAACTATCGTGACCATACACCTATTACTCTTGGCGTAGCATTGGTTATGACATCGACACTTGCATGTTCTATCGCAATGGCCTTACCAATAACCAGTTTTCCAAATATTATTGCAACTTATTTTACTGATACAAGGGGAAGAAAATACTTGGACACTAAGCACTATCTTACAAAACTTTTGCCATTCAGTATTGTTTGTTTTATTTTCATTCTTCTATTTGGATATTTCTGGGTACTCAATTTAAAATATTAATTATAGAATAAAACTGGGGGAAAAAAAAAAAAAAGCAATTTCGATGGAAGTACCTAGGGCAACCATACATAAATTAGCTTAACGTAAGGTTTCCATTGTAGAAGATAAGTTATTTTATTTTATTTTTTATTTTATTTTATAAAGACTGTCTCAATAAACTAGTAATAATACACATACTCTTGTGCACCTGGCATGTATGCAAACACTAGAATTAAAGAACTATAAATAACAACATGCAATGAAACACCAACAATAAGAAAGACTTTTTCGTTATTTAATTAAGCCGCCGGACTGTTGATTGTTTTTTAAACTTTTACAAAAACTTTCCAATTGCCTACCATCAATTTTGACCACAATAACAATGCAAAACTTAGGAAAATACAGATACCAGAAAAGGTTTGTGCTCCCCAAAAGGTCATATTAATCTCAACTGAACCATCATATTGAGCTAACTCTGCAGGATTTTGAGCATTAATGATGGCACCTGCAACAGGAGTTCCAATAAGTAGACCAAAACCACAAATGAAATATGAGAGACCAAGTCGAGATCCGATGATTGAAAGGTCTGGAGATATACGAGATATGCATGCAGGAGGTACAGAGACAAAAGCTCCAGAAAAGAATCCGTATAAAAGAGCAAAAACTATGAGACCACCTGCATTATGTATTGGGATCCAACAAAAGACTAAGAGGAAAGAAACAAAACTGCAGAACGTAATGATGTTATAAGCTCCGAGTTTATCGGCAAGGAAATTAGGAATGATACGACCAAAAATGGAACCGGCATTGAGAATAGATAAGAGATAGAATGAGAGGGAAGAATCAACACCATTTGAAAGAGCGTAAGTTTGAATATAAAAAAAAGGAATATAAAGACCGACAAAGCCAATGAATGTTGCGAAGGAAAAGACCATTAATTTTACGTCACGTAAAGAAGGAAGATGGAGCATCATTACTTTTTTCTTGGGAGGAAGTCTAGGTTTCAAAAGACATGATGCAATGAAAGTTCCTGCAAAAGATACAAATCCAATGGTACGCATAGTCCATGGAAATCCAATTTTCGGAATCAAGTTGTAAGCCATAATTGGATAGATTAAACCGCCTAGTGATGATCCACTAGCGCATATGCCTATAGCAAAAGCTCTTCTAGTGCTGAAATAGGAAGAAATAACGGCAACACTTGATACAAACGCACAGGAACAACCAATACCAATCACAATACCTTGCGACAGCAACATTTGATAATATTCTGTACTTAAACTAGCCATCATGGTACCAAACGCTATAATGAAACTTCCGGCAAACACAATGAATCTTGCATGGCCTTTATCAACCAAAGGACCAAGAATGACGGAGAAATCAATGACAAGAAATCCTTGTATAGAACCGATCCAGGAAATAGCAGAAGGGGTGCTAGTAGAAAGTAAATCAGTTTTGTAATAAGTTTGGAACACTCCGAAAGTGTTAACAATGCCCCAGGAATTGAAAAACAAAAGTAAACCAGCAAAAACTTGAAGCCAAGCTGTAGAGCCACCATTTGGAGGTGGTCCAACATCTACAACTTGGTTGTCTGTGCTAGAACTCCCAACTGTGCTAAGAGTGAATGATTCGACTTTTTCAATTTTACCCGAATCAAAGTCATTTGTATCGTTAATAACAATATGCTGCTCAGTTATAGACCCTGGTAAAGGGTATTGATTCTCGTGAGAACCGCTTTTCATGGAGGGCACGATGTGGAGAGAGAGACAGGGAATATCATAAACTTTTCCGTGATGTTTTTCGTAGAAGTCGGTGCGTAGGGTTTTTATATTTTATTTTTCACTTTTCCGGTCGGTTATTTGTCAGCAGTAGTAATAGTGATCATCCCCCCCCCCCTCACCCGGAAAATTAATATCCTCGGACCGGGCCCGATTTGTATCTTCATAGGATCCGTCCATGAAATATTTAGTCCCATGACCCATCACGAATATCTCCGTTCATTCATTAAGTGGCATGTTTATGCAGTTCTCTGAATTCTTACTTACATAGAATTATACACCAATCAGCCATATACGTTAACATTCTTCTATAATTCAGATAAACACTTTCAAGTTTTAAGACTGAGTCATTGTCCCAGTAGTACTGGTACTACGTACACGTTCATACACGCAGGTACAGCCGTACCATTTTTGTTACAACTAAGTTCGACTCATTTTTTATCTCTTCCTTTTCAATACAACGGTTCCAATAACCCAAAGTTGGTTTGTAGTCATTTTTTATTTAGCCTAATGCATTAATTAAAACTTGTAAAACTCCGATGTTATTGGTCGCGACTAATTTTTCAAGCATCTCTAAGAACTGCCGTGCTTTAGAATAATAGTCCCAGAGAAGTTAAAATATTTTACAACAATGGCCAACTGTTAAATTACTCTGAATATATCCTCTCGTTAATATCCAGATTTAGAAACAACGTTTTGATGTTTATTCTTGAAGTTTTAAATCGTCAGGTTGTTACATTTAGGTCTCCAACATTCTAACTGTCATTTGGCTTCAACTATCAACACCTCTGCATCATTTTCTGTACCCCGCAAAACATTTCAATTAACGCATTGCCTACTTTAACGGGGCCTAAATTGTTAACGGATATATAGAACATATCTTGTATATTTACGACATCAAGTGGTACAGAAATAGAGTTTCTGTGTATATACCTAGGTAGACTCTAATTTTTTTTTTAACAAATAGATTGAATGAATACATAATGTATTAATTTTATGTACATATGTTATACGACCCGGAAATATAATAAAAAGCATACATAGTGATACCCTAATAAGCCCAATTGGCCCCACACATGTGCAGTTATACACACGGCACTTAAAATGGTGTGAACAGTACATAAGTCATGGGTAATATTAATAATAATTTAATGTAATAAAAATTTGGCAAAGTATTTTGACCAGGTAAATACCACACAATTGTATTGTGCATTTTTCTTCCTTTATTCTCATCAAATACACTTTTTTCAGCAGCAATTCAAAATGCCTATGCACCAAAATACATACTTTGATGTAAAATTTTTTAATAACAATTCGACTACGTAGAAATGACTGACACAATATTAGTGAGCACACATTGAAGCATAGCTACCTAGGTACTAACTGAAGCCGTATAGACTATTTATTTTGCCGTGGAATAATTTTGTTTCATTCAAGTCTTCTAAGACGAAAGGAGAAAAAAAACTAACGTCGGTCATCTATTTATACGGATATTGATAAACGTACAGGTACACACTTCGTTAAAGCTGATTGATCAGATTTTTCTAAGGACATGTGCTTGTTTCGATTGGAGTTTCTCCAAAAAGAATGAGGCAATGTTTGACGCAGCATACCATAACAAAATGGAACGCTGAAATATCTGCCACAAAATAACATATTCTACGGAATAATGAACATTCCTTTCCCTGACAACCAATGTCATTAAATTTAATGGGTGATTCAATAACATATTTTTGAACTATGAAATTCTGCAGTGAATTTAATTCATAGAAGTCTAAATTTACTTTTGTGACCTGGGTGGGAGAGAAATGATGTTAGAAAACAAATATGTGATAACACGGAACTAAAACCAATGGGGGTTTAAAGAAGGAACGGATGTAAAAAATAAACCTGATATCAGCTTATCAAATCTGTATTATATAAATTTCTCTCATTGCTACAAAGTCTTAATTAATAAAATCAGAAAACTCATTTATTTTCTAATAGACTGAAATTATTTTGATCTTTCACAGACCTATTAATTTCTATTCTTATTATTCACTTCTGGCTTGAATTGTTTTAATATTTTTGAGACTAACTGAGGACAAATCGTCAGAGAGTATTTTGTTCTCTGAATCGTTTTTTCTTGTTAACTAAGAAAAATTAAAATTAACACCGGTAATATTTATTGTACATGCATCTTCTGCTAACTTGTACTACATATTCCATGTACTAAATTTGTCATGGGAATACATACAACAACTGTATCGCAAGGAATATGCCAAAAGTTTCCCAACCAGCGTATTTCAAATTATGCTTTCACGAATAATTCTAAAAATAAGTAAATTATATCAATTAATCAGATTAAGGTCCCATATAAGTTCTTATATAGTAAAATTTAATAGTAAAAAGGCCTGAATTAATAATTTTGGTTGTTTCAGGCTTGTACCGTAATATTCCTGTCAGTGTCGTTTCATTTATTTGGAACCATGAAAAATTTCTGACTAATAACCTTGTTATTGTTGATCGATGAGTATGAAATGCATTCACGCAGGTATGAGCTGAGACAGAAAAACATTCCAGTGGAGTTATCATAATAAAACGTATAACGTACTGAACAATCAATTAAAATATTAAACCAAACGATGAAAATGCATTTATAGTACGTAAAAATGAGGATTTACAAAGATTCGACCAAAATAAAATATTCAATAATCTACGAAATATTAATATCAAAATAATAATATCAAAATATTAATATCAAAATATTAATATCAAAATAATAATATCAAAATATTAATATCAAAATATTAATATCAAAATAATAATATCAAAATGAATGGGAATTTATGACAAGCCACAAATACCCTTCGGAAATAGAGTATATTTCATAGCTACACAAACTGTATATATAGTAGTATTTGTAACTCAAATAAGCTGCATGGTGCTATTGGGTATAGCAGCTATTCACAAACCAATGATATCAGCTATTCATAGCCAAATGGAACCATAAGGAGTAGAAGTACCGAACAAAATTAATAAAAGACAACAATAAGAAAGCAGTACTATATATCGTACATACCTTGTATCGTTTTTTTTTCAATAATTATCAAGCTGTAACAAAGTAAACTACTTTGTAGCCAACTGAAGTTTCAACGACCAGGTATCTGAATGTTTCTTAAATCCATTGTGTGTAGAATTGCTTACAAACCACCGAACATTGAATTAACTGAACCAGCCATCATCATAAAGAGTAAATTAGCAGTACTTAAATAAGATTAAAGATTATTGGACACAAAGCAAATTAAAGCAAATATAAAATATTCACATGTGCGCTAAAATAGTACTAAGATTGAACCTATCATCATCAAAATTTAAAAAATAATAATAATAATAATTCTACAAGTTTGCAAATTTCCCAAGTTTTGTAAGTGCAATTTAAAAGAAAAGTACTAACTATTGCTCAAATTTCTTTGACCTTAAATAAAAGGAAAAGTATTAACCATCGCTCAAATTCCTTTGCCCTTCATATATGAGGGCATCTATCTAAATTTTCTAGTATTTTAGCAGCAACAAGATAGCCGAAGCCTAATTCTAGCGCATATGTGATGCAAAAAAAAGGTTAATTCTCTACTTACCCATGTCTTCTGTGTTATCTTGTATTGTTGTCGTAATATAGTTGTGAATCAAGATTATTCTTGTAGTACATTTTTTCAAAATGTTTTTTGCAAAAAGTATTACGGATTGATCTTTTCTAATCATAACTACCAGAATAGCAGAGTGCAGTAAAAATGTCTGTTGTCGTCAAAGCAATCAAAGGATGGAAGATGATTATCTGTGAAGTGAACGATGGTCTTATTCAACCAGATGATTGAATTGCTGTTATCGCAAATGTATCATTGACAGAAAAAAATAAAAAATAAATGAAATAAAAGAAGAAAATATTTGGTGGAACCGTAAATTTTTTTCGTCACTTTTTACATATACAACATTCGCCATGTAATAGTTCTTTTTTTCTGAGCAAATATTTTGTGATTACCCAATATGGACTAGTGCAATGCAATTTTTCATATCAATCTCTTCTTCTACAAGGTAAGAATAAAAAAATACATATTTTGATTTTACCAAACATATTATTTTAATACTACAACTGCTAAATTTGTTACATATAGATACCTAACTAGGTAAGCTTCCAGTTTAATCTTGTTCACCATTATGGTAATGAAAATGATGTAAAGATTATTCATTTGAAATAATATGGTTGATAATTGGAACACAATAATGTCTACATTTGTGAAAATTATATAAAAAGCATTTCAATATTAATTAGAACTTCTCCAAAATTAAATATATTTGATTTCAAAACGTACAAACTTAAGTTCCTTACGAATGTATGTAGTTTCTTAAGATATAGTTTGATTTTTAGTTGTTTTATATACATATAGATTGGAGCAATAAAATGGTATGATAAAAATGAAAATCCAAGTACGATTCACAAATACGTAGCAAAAATTAATACTGTTGTAAAAAGTTATTTAATTTAGAAGGCACTAAAAACGTTTACCTTGGCCTAAATATATAATAGTATAAGTACCAGCCTTCTTAGTATTTTTCAAATAATTCTCCATTGTTCTTAAAATTCTATGCAAATCCTAACTACTCGTTAAAGTTTTATTGTGATTTTTACTTTTATTTTTGTAAAAATATAATAAAAAATATATAATATGGTTATTTTTCGTCTATATAAGGATCATTTATTTCTTTTTTTTTTCTTCCTCTTTGTTGCCTCATTTTTATACTTATTTAAAATTTACAGATTTTCTCAATGGTGAGTATTTTTTTTATCTTATTCCTTTTTTATTTATTGTTCATTAACCTTATTCCTTTTCATTTTTTATATGGCATTTGTCTTATTGTCTTTCTTTGCTGTAAATTACAAGTGAAATCGAAGATTTTTTTGGTTGGTTTCTATAAAAAAGATTTAGAGTTTACTGTTAACAACAGAACAATTTGAAAGGCTTGATTCTGGCAAGACTATGAGCAGATCACGACAAGCCTATTACAAGATTATATGATTACTAGTAAGACAATGAAAAGATTAAAAACAATCAGACAAGAATCATAATTACCTCATCATCATAGGAAATTTGGTGGATCAATGCTGCATCATGGAAACAACATTTTGTAATAGTGCTATAATCTGGGAAACAGAATTTTTGGGCCGCTTTACTGAGGAGAGTACTGTTTTGCTAATAGTTTTTTCTTATTATCATTTTGTTTATTAATACTTTGTTTATTTTTTTTTTCAACTGTAAATCTCCTTTTAATAGTTGAATATATTATGAAGTATTTTATTTTTATGTCGTGAACAAAACTTATTTTTAAGTATATACACCACTTAAATTTTCATGTACCGCATATGTGTGTTAAAATTTGTATACATATTTGTATTTCAGTAATATATCTTTGCATAAGTTATCCTTATTAAATTTGTAACGACCTACCAACCTAGGTATTTACATATTTTATTTCCAGATATTGAATTCTTATAACATTTCAAATTGGACATACCTGCGGCCTTCATTGAAAATTGGAAGTATTTCAATTATATATTCTTATGCTTCTAAATTACTTATAAAATTAGTTAAAATTAAATTATATCCAAATATATACATAGGATCAATTTCTTAATGAAAGTAAAAATGTCAATCTATGTTCTGTTTAAGTAAATGTATATTTGGAGGTATAGAACATCTACTGCTTTATATATTCCTCACAGGAGCTATGATATCATTGTAGCAACAACTATGCTATATTTTTTTAATGACATATCATTTTTATATCAATTGTGCCATTGCTTTGTCACTTCTTTTTTTTTTTTTTTTTTTTTTTTTTTCGAATAATTATCACCTTCATGGTGATGCTTGATATTCCGTACAAAGTTTGCTTACTAACCAAGTTTTGGCGATGACAAAATAACCAAAAAAAAAATCTGACTTTTTTAAAAGATTTTACAACGATACTTTTATAAGTATTATACGTGCTGTGATTTCCTAAGAAACCCTTTCACAGTGTCTGGTATATTTTTGTGTCTGTGTTCATGAGCTACTCTAATAGAGTAAGCTTTTAAGCGAGCGGTGTGAGTTCGGCGTTTGACCAGCTTAATTTGTGAGGGCTAGGGTAAAGGTAGGTGCCATTAAGGCTCGTATTATTATTGGAACTTGTGATTAATTTGAACTTACTCGAGTTTCCTCCGAATATTTTCTATCCAATCATCACAATCATGTCAACATCCTGGCCATCATCATCATCATCATCTAGTGAATCACAATGGGCTAGTGATACACAATCAGAGAAGGACAATCTCGCCAATACTCCATTTCCGCCCCCAGGATTGGAGAAGGATAAAGTAGCAATTAAACGTGACTATCTTTTAAAGATGACCAGTTTGGCCCGTAAATTTTATGAAGCTGATCAACAATTGAATCATGAAGACCGTGTCACACTAACTAAAGCTTTCCGTAATCAAACTTATGCTCAACATGGTGGTGGTCTCGTTGGTCTCGGTATTGGTATCTTAGCTCCCAAAGCTCTGTGCAAATATCTCAAGAAACCTTACAAACCATCAATCTCTGTCTGGGCTGGTCTAGTCACAATATTACTAGGATACCAAGTCGGATCTAGAACTGGCTACCATATGAATTTGGCACAGTTTTCTGGAAATGAAACTTACACCAAGGTGCTAAAATCTTTTGAGGGATATCCTCCTTTGCTTGGATATTCTTACTATAGAGAAACGTCTCAAGACGAAGAAGCTAAATTCCCAGATCCTTCAGAGTTCAATTGGAACAAGTATCCACCTTTTCCATTAGTTTTATCTGTGAGTAGAGTATACAAGGCTGAATTAATCGGAATTCTTCGCGAGCCTTCCAAGCATGCATCAACCAGGATTGGCCCTGATGGTACCGAGGAACCTGTGCCAATGTCGACATGGGATAAGATCAGAGCAGAGAATTCTGGTCCTCTTAAGTGGGAACCCCAACATCCTCAAGATGCTCCTCATAATAAACCAGCAGAACCCTCCAAACATGACGATGTCTTTGATGATCCTTTTGCCGAGAAGAAATAAATCTCTTCCACATACTTGTGTATCGATGTAAATAATGCAATTGTTACGAACATACTGTTTAGTGCTATTTATTTCCATATTTAGTTGAAAGTAAATCATTAAAACATTAGTAAAAAAAATAGTTTATAGATTCATAGATTATAATTAAAAGATCAGATATTCTTCCTTCTCAATCTCACCAGCGGCCCTTAGTTGATCGATTAAGACCTTAACTTCCCTTCTTTCTTCCACGCTAAATTCAAACCCATCATCTACCAACACTTGAATTAGTCCTAAAGTTCTATTACGAACATCAGGCATAGACTGGGAATCTAAATGAAGTGGTTCAAGGAGGGTTTTAACGAGGGTACCTTCTGCGTTAAGTCTAAAGGCTTCATGACGAGGTTCAACAGGTTCAATAGTCACCAATACTCGTAGTAATGAAATGATCTTTGCTTGTACTTTGTGATCACGTAGAGTCCATGCTGACACTAGAACACTGTTAAGCGAATCCCATCCATCAGCCAATACAAAAGCTTCATAAGCAGCAGGATTGTGTCCGAGTTCACTGGTCAGAGCATAAATTGCCTTAACCTTCAATTCACTGTTAGCTGAATCCTCCGTCAATATTGACAAAAGTCCTTTAAGTCCATTGATTGGTTTAGACTCTAAAAAGTCTTTTTGTGATGTGGGGTTATTTTGGACCGCTGTACCGATTACCCAACAAACAAGTCTGCGAATTTCATCGTCAGGTTCAGTACTACGATCCAGCAAACCAATGAGGCTCTGCCACATTCCCAAAGGCTTCATGTTATTAGCATTATCCAAATTTTCAATGAGCATTTCAAAATTATCCAAGGCCGTAAGACGATCTTCTTTCTTAGCTTCTGGATGTAAAATCACAGTCATGTTATCTTTCATATCCTGTACTTCATCTTTCCCTCCAAATAACTGTGAAAGAAGTTGAGGATCTGGCTTTCCGATGTCAGAGCCCTCTGGGGCATTAACAGCATTCAATGACCATTTAAGAAGTTTTTCCATGTTAATTATGTTGTTTTAGTCTTGTGTAAAAGATGTTTTTTTTTGACTTTTTATGTTAGAAAATAAATAACGGGATAGCAAGAATTTTCAATAAAAGCGGAGAGGGAGATCGAGGGGATTTTATTTTAATGTTGGGAGTAATTTTCCAAATGGTTCTGGAACAAGGAAGAACATCCCAATAGTTACAACAATTAAGTATCAAGTATTAAATACCATATACTAAGTCTTTTTATTTTTTTTCACTTTAACTTCAGGTACCACTCGCTAATAGTTAATATAATTGTATATGTGATCATCTAATAATAACATTTCGAGCTAAATTAAGACAGGCAAATTGGTGAAAGAAAAAAAAAAAGATGTTGAAAAATTGGTATTCACGAAGTATAGTGTGCTGTATTTTTATATATATAATACTTACATGTAGGTTGTAAGAGAATACTATCACTTATAAGTTAATTATCATCCATATTTATTCTTAGTACGTAAATTTTATTTATCTATGTTATTTTTATTTATTTTTTTTTTATTTTTATTTTTTTTCAAATCATTAGTTTTCTTTTAATAGTACATTCGTTGATAAGTTTATCAAATTTATCAAATATGATGTTTTGAATTATATGTAGGTAGGTACCAAGATATATAAAATGTAAGAGGTTTATCTTGAGTTATAACTGAAATTCCACCCAGGTTTTCACTTCTTAAAGTAGTCATATTTTGAAATAGGCTGAGCAATTCTCATATCTCAATCGTAACGTTGTGAAATCTGGAGATTTCCAAGGGCATAGGCATGTAAATATACTACTTGCTGAAATTTTTCAACTCCTCTACATACTAGATCTTCTGAGCAGAGGACATATGAATTCCTTAGCGCCTGAATTGCACAAGAATATATTCCAAAAACTTTAATGTCAGTACGCTTGATCATTCATGAGAAGAGAAAGATCTTCGTTTCTTCCATCACAATAGGGTAAATTTTTTTTCATATTTTGTTCTCTACAAACAATTGGCCTTGATAGTACAATGAGAATAGATCAGTGCAAATTCGCAATGTACTATCCTCTTATTTTAGCAACTAATTCCTCTTCCTTCTTCCTCACAACAACAACTAATTCCTCTTCCTTCTTCTTCCTCACAGCATCATCAACCACAGCCTATTCAACAACATTTCCCTCCTACATCAATAATAATTCAACATCAAGATCAATGTCAGTCCATAGCAACTCAAACCCCCAATTTTTTACCCAGAAACCTCTCAATCTATTATGCTGATAGTAGAAGAATCATTTGTCAACATTGTGATAATCAACTTATAATGTCAGTTGAGATGCGTTCTGTTGTGGATTTCGTGTCACCGATCTGATCAAACCACGTAATATATATTTTATGACTTTGTTCAACATCTTCATATTATCTATATGTATTTTCAGACTACATATGAAGAAGATATGAATATCAGGTTTATATATATATTTTGAATTATCATTAACATCATAACATTACTTTTCCCAATTTGAAAACCATATACTCTATTGGTACCAGTTAATTTATTTATTAGGGTCGGTTGCTTACTTCTAATATAACAAGACTTGCTGCCAAATTTTGAGATTTTAATTTATAGTGAAAAATCGATTGTCTCAAGATTTATCACCTCTACTCCTTGCATTTGCTAGCACAGATGTGGATTGAATAATAGCTTCGATTGGGTACACAAAATACAAACTGATTATGTAGCAAACAAAGATTTTTACATGTTTTCCGTGATATTTAACCCTTTTCCATCATCATAGCAAATTTCAACTGCTTTGAATAGAAAAAATTTGCAGTGGATTAGGTCGCAACCGGTCTCCGTTCCGGAACAGGCGTATGACGTAAATGTGCAGTGCATATACATTGCAGGTACACAGCACAAATTTGGTTTTATACGTCACTCAGCATTTAGGGCCGTGTCATTTCGGTCCAAATTTAATTCCGGGAGTAAAATCTCAACAGTTGGCCTCATGAGGGCTTCTCTATATTTTGGTCAACTGTTGCTGTGGAAACTGAGTCGTGTAATTCTCAAGCGCACAGATATCTGCTATGTGGGCCCTATTTCATACAGTGCGCCATTCAAATTTTGTACCTACATCAAATTGCCGTTCCTGGACACAGGCGGGGAGTTTATTCCGAGCTTTTTATTCTAAGTCTTCCTCTATGCACAGCAGTTGAGAAACTCCAGGAATCATTCACTACACATACATATCATGTACTACTCTTATTAGAATATGTGAGCGGTTAAAGTAATTTTGTTCCGAAGTTTATTTTGTAAATTTTTTTTATTTGTCTGTGAAGTCTATGTCTTCTTCTCAATTACATTTTTATTTCCTTTATATGGGACTATAAACAGAATACTAATAATAATTACATAGTACTTCTCTTCCATGACTGAAAATATATCCTGAAATATAAAACAGTGAAACACACCGTAAAGTTTCTTTTAAAAGTTTTTCATTACTTACTTCTGTACCTGACCTGTATCATCACGTTAAACGAATACATTTTCCTTCTTTTTGGCTGGAGACAAGTAAAAAAAAAATACGTCATTGGGAGAAACCAAAGTACAGAACCCACCACGCGCAGCAGAATTCTCCATATGGATGCAACATTTGAACATTAAAACGTTCGAAAAAATATATATATATTTTTTTTTCAAAAGCAAGAAATATTTCATTTACATGGAGAAAGTGTATGTAGGTTCTAAAATTTTATTCCTGAATTAATTTTTTTTTCCTTTTATGAACATAAATATTTATATATAAAGTCTATATGGGTGTACAGCAAATATGGGAATGTATCATGATATAAATGAAATGCGGATAGATAAACGTGTAAAAGATGTAAATTCGTTAAATTAAGCAGCATTCTTGCCACGGACTTCGTATGGGAAGCACATGGAAATGATAGCTAATGCACCAAGAACACCTGCCATAACATAAATAGGAGCAGATGTAGCGGTATCAGAGTAATATGCAACAACAGGAGAAATGGCACCCATAGCACGGTTAAAAGAGACTGACATTCCATTACCAGTAGCACGATGAGCTGAAGGAAGAACTTCTGGAGTATATGCAAACAAGGTACCAAGGTAAATATTAATACAAACACTAATGGCACAAGTGAATCCAAGATTTTCAGCTGGAGTACGAACAGCAGTATAAGCAAACATAAATGTCATGGTTAAAAGTGCGCCAATAGACATTGTACCCCGACGACCAAGATATTTAATTTCAACCAAGACAGAAGCAATGATGGGACCAGCAATTGAAACAGAATTAGCAATCAAATTGTTCCTATAAGTAGTGTTAAGTGAATCGTCACCAAAATCTGCACCTCTAGATTGCAAGTAAACGGGAAGGAAAGCAGTGAAAAGAGGATAAGCCAAACCAATTAAAAGCCAAGAAAGGAAGTTAAGAGATGTAGAAAGAGCAAGAGTCTTAGTGGCAAAGAGGCCTCTTAGATGGAATCCGATAGTTTTCAATGTGTCCTTGATGTTAATCTTATCTTTCCAAGTCTTCTCACTATTATCGTGTTCGATGGTTCCCACTGATTGGAGCATTTCCAATGTAAGAGGGTTAGTGCGACCAGAAGATTTGGCAATAGAATCAAGAGATTGGATAACTCTAGCATCGTTACCATTAGCAATATCGTATTTAGGAGACTCGATCATCTTGATGACAAAAACACGTGCAATAGCACAAAGAAGAACAAAACCACCACATGCAATATAAGTATATCTCCAACCCATGTTATCTGATCTAGGACAGTAGTCTGCGGATTCACATGAGAAATTAGCAATCAATGGCCAAGCAATAAGACAAGCAACAGTTTGACCAATACCCCACCAAAGTGCAAGAAGAGTTAAAAGCCATTTTTTGTTTTGAGGTAAGAATTCAAGGAATGTGACTGAATCAAGGACTAAGTTACCACCACAGGAAAAGTAAGAAACTGCAGAAAGAGAACACACAGCAACAAAACTAAGACCACCAGCAGTAGCCATTGCGAAGATAGCACATAAAAACAAGGTAAGATTGAAAGCAATCTTTCTTCCGATCAAATCAGCAGTAAATCCCCAGAAGAGAGCACCACAGAAGAGACCAACATAATCAGCAGAAATTAAAGCAGGATAGCTATGGTTAAATTCTTTATTGATTTGTGTTTGAGTAAGACCATGAAGAAGAAACAGTAAGGAGTCTACAGCATAACCCATACCGTTGAGACAAAACAACTTGTAATGGTATTTGGTGAAGCCAATTTCATTTAACGCATGGTTAACCATATGAATTTTTTTGGCCATTACTTCATCTTCAATGTTGTAGATTTCTTGATCTTTGTCCTCACTACTGGAATAGCTGTCAGTAATATCACTGACGCCAACTTCCTTCTCGTATGTGTCGTCAATTTTGTTGGTCATTATAAACGTCGATTGATAAAGATGTTAAAAGTGAAGTGTAGTATGTACCAATCAAAATCAGAAAAAGATATGGGATTATGAAAAAATAAATCTTTTGAATGGAGAAATATCTACATCTTATATAGATTTTCTCATGTTAAAAAGATCAAGTAGATTTTTTTTTTTCTTTCTGTGCACATTTGTATTTCTTTTTCTTGTAATTTTACCGTTTTTAGATATAAATTTCTTTTTCCAGGCGTTCGTTTTTTATTTTTTTTTTTAAACACTTCCATGGGGGATTGGGAGAAAATAAAAAGAAAAAACAAACAGAGATTTGAGCGTCTCTTGAGACCTAATTCCTTCTGTTGTGTTTTAGGAAACAGGATCATTTCTCTACTTCCAGTCAAAAAAAAAATCTTTATCAAGGTTGCTTAATGATTTCACAGTTGCGATAAGAGATGATTCTTCCCCAGGTATCAATTGATGAACACACTACAATTCAAGTGTCCAGACGTTCAAATCTCTTTCTAGAGGGACCATGTTCCAGATCTTAATTTTTTTTTTTTTTAGACTACATGTATTCTACTACTGCTATATACTTGGGCTCTACAAATTTCAGAATGTGTAACTTCTGTATAAATACGTTAAATTAAATGGAAAAATATTTCAAATGCACCTATCCCAGCTGAAAGATTTTTTGTGTACTATTCATGACGCCCTGTGGAGTCGGTTTCCCTATTAAAATAATTTCTAAACCATATACCTCTCAGATAAAAAAAAACAACAAAACAAAATAAAAACAAAAAAAAAAAAAATATACCTAGGTAGGAATAGCATCGTGTTATCTTCGAATGATACAAGGGACTGAAGTTATGTAAAGATAGTATTCTTATTATGTTGGACAGTATCACTCCGTAGACTAATGTTTGTTATCGCAGTTTTATCATTCTTTCACTTATGATGAAAACTTTTGAAGTAACAGGCATGAACCCATCGATTCATAAGTACGAATTGGATTTTCTGATTCATTAACAATCATCACTCTTTGGTCTTATGAACCGCAGACAACCTCGCATAGCTCCGATATTTGCCTTTCTAATTAGGCTCGCTAGGACAGTTCTTGTACTTCACATCGGAGACCGAAATCCTATGTGTCTTAGGTTTTTACATTTTTGTTTGAGGGGAATTTTTGATACATTTCCAAATGTAAGAATCACGTAAGGTTTTACACCTTGTTGAGTCAGCGACTCCGTATATGGTTTCGGAAGTCCTCTACCAAAGAAAAAAAAAGTGTGATGCAATGCTACTGTACTTTTCATATTAATGTAGTACCTGTTCTGCTACTACTGCATAATAGAAGTACTTATGTTCCGTGATATTCATAAATAATTATCAAAACTACTACTACTAGATAATAGAAATACATATGTTTCGTGATATTTATTAATAATTGTCAAAACTTCGTTCCCAGAGATATAAATAAAAATGGCATTTGCAAAATGGAAGATTGAAAATGAGAAAAAGTATTAATATACACCAAAAAAAAAAAAAAAGTTCCAAAATCCCATGGTAAGTATTTTGTGGGGTCATAAGCCCCAGACCTGGTCACAGTTGATTAATAGTTGAACTGCTATATTGGTATTTTTATGGTAAATTTTGAATAGAAGCTTTATAGAAAATAGAATATAAAAATAAATGTTCAAGACGTAAACTTACTTAGATCATATCTTCTAATTGATCTCTGAATTGAATGTAAATGTTATATTTCTAGATGAAGCTTATAGTATCGCTAAATTACAGATTTCAAGTAAATATATCAAGAATCAAAGTTACATATTGATCAAATTGATTTTTCAAAAGTAAAAGCTGTACCTTGTTCCTATGATCTTGATAATATTTTTTATATTTTACGTACATACGTAGTATAATTTTAAATTATATTCCACTATACCCAGTTTTTTTCTTGGTATTATGGTTATAGTCGGTTCATGGACCCGACTCTAATCCTTCCATCTATTATTATTTATGTTAAGGACAATAACGCCTCCTTAGAATATAGATATGTAATCTACATACTATACATAACAATACATGCATATGTGCCATTCCCATTATGAACATCATCTAACTGAATTTCTCTTCGGATTCCAACGATTTGTGGGGAATACCGGTGGGGTCTTAGATGTCTGACAACTCGGATCCAGTACCCGGCTTTAATTCACTTCTAATACTTGGCTCATCTGGTTTTGGCTACTGTAAAGCTCCGAGTCTCCAATTCATAAAACACAAGTACAAGTCTTGATTTTTATATACTTATTTTTTCTTTTATATATTTTGTTCTGTATTTTATTCTATACTACATTCTATATTATATTCTTTATTTTTTTTCTTTATTTCATTCTTTATTTTATACTTTATTTTATTCTTTATTTTATTCTTTATTTTATTCTTTATTCTATTTCATATTTTATTCCATATTCTATTCTATTCTATATTTTATTTTTTATTTTATTCTTTATTTTATTCTTTATTTTATTCTTTATTTCATTCTTTATTTTATTCTTTATTTTATACTTTATTGTATTTTTTATTTCATTCTTTATTTTATACTTTATTTTATTCTTTATTTTATTCTTTATTTTATTCTTTATTCTATTTCATATTTTATTCCATATTCTATTCTATATTTTATTTTTTATTTTATTCTTTATTTTATTCTTTATTTTATTCTTTATTTTATTCTTTATTTTATTATTTATTTTATTATTTATTTTATTATTTATTTTATTATTTATTTTATTTTATGTTTTATTCTATATTTTATTCTTTATTTTATTACATGTTTTATTCTACTTTTTATTCTATGTTTTAGTTTATTCTGTTTACTACTTTTTAATAAAAAATAAACTCTTGATTTTCAATCTGTGTACTTTTTTTGTATGAAATGGAGAAAGATATTGAAAATTTACCCGACTGGAGCATATGTATAATGACGTTTCAACGTTCACGAATCAAAGTATAGCAGTAATTGTAAGAATAGTAGTACATGTACTCTATACTAGTTCATAGATAAAGGTTGGATGATATTTATAATGACTAAACATGTGTGTGAATACTTGTACATTCAGATTCTCAAGTTATTACATATCAAACAAGACAGTAGATTTCACAATCTTGATTTATAAAATATTTTTTAGGTATTATGTTCTACACTTTTGTATGTACCAACGTGCCTACCTACCAATAGAATAGGACCATAATTGTATGTATCTGTACTACTGTGGGCGTACTGAGATTGCCCCCGATAGATGAACGGGCTTAACTATTGCATGCGCGTTTGCTTACAGTAATCAATCCGAAAAATTTAACCCAGGCTGCTACAAAATGCAGAAGCAACAAACGCACAGTGAGTAATGTGACCCCGAAGGCTTGTAACAGGCAAAACACAACACATACTTCCTTCATATAATATTTCAATTGCTAAAGTAACTAAATGGGACTATACTATAAACAGAAAGATGAATACTAATAATAATAATAATAATAATAA
>JAJMJJ010000088.1:0-44221 GCA_030568955.1 Geotrichum siamense (nom. inval.) | reverse complement strand
CAGCATCCCGTTTTCCCCCTCCTTATCTAACCTCTATTTTCCTCAATAGTACGTCAAAGGTTCTGAGGCTTCTTCTCACCTCTCCAAGAAATACGCCGTCATTGACCACGAATACGATGCCGTCGTCGTTGGTGCCGGTGGTGCTGGTCTCCGTGCCGCTTTCGGTCTTGCTGAGGCTGGTTTTAACACTGCTTGTATCTCCAAGCTTTTCCCTACCCGTTCCCACACTGTCGCTGCCCAAGGTGGTATTAACGCTGCCCTCGGTAACATGCACAAGGATGACTGGCACTGGCATATGTACGATACCGTCAAGGGTTCCGATTGGCTCGGTGATCAAGACGCTATCCACTACATGACCCGTGAAGCTCCTAACTCTATTATCGAACTTGAACATTACGGTGTTCCCTTTTCTAGAAACGACGAAGGCAGAATTTACCAACGTGCTTTCGGTGGTCAATCCAAGGAATACGGTAAGGGTGGTCAAGCTTACAGAACTTGTGCCGTCGCTGACAGAACTGGTCATGCTCTTCTTCATTCTCTTTACGGTCAATCTCTTAGACACAACACCAACTTCTTCATTGAATACTTCGCTATGGACCTTTTGATGCAAGATGGTGAATGTGTTGGTGTTATTGCCTACAACCAAGAAGATGGTACCATCCACAGATTCCGTGCTCACAAGACCGTTATTGCTACCGGTGGTTACGGAAGAGCCTACTTCTCTTGTACCTCTGCTCACACCTGTACTGGTGACGGTAACGCCATGGTCACCCGTGCTGGGCTTCCTCTACAAGATTTGGAATTCGTTCAATTCCACCCTACTGGTATTTACGGTTCCGGTTGTCTTATTACTGAAGGTTCTAGAGGTGAAGGTGGTTACCTTCTTAACAAGAATGGTGAAAGATTCATGGAGAGATATGCTCCTACCGCTAAGGATTTAGCTTCCAGAGATGTCGTCTCTAGATCCATGACTCTTGAAATCAGAGAGGGTCGTGGTGTCGGTCCTGAAGCTGATCACATCTACCTTCAATTGTCACATCTTCCCGCCTCTGTTCTTCATGAACGTCTTCCTGGTATTTCTGAGACTGCCGCTATTTTTGCTGGTGTCGATGTTACCAAGGAGCCTATTCCCGTTCTTCCCACTGTCCACTACAATATGGGTGGTATTCCCACCAAGTGGACTGGTGAAGTTGTTACCGTCGATGAGGCTGGTAATGACGTCATTGTCCCTGGTCTTTACGCTTGTGGTGAAGCTGCTTCCGTCTCTGTTCACGGTGCTAACCGTCTTGGTGCCAACTCCTTGCTTGATTTGGTTGTTTTCGGTCGTGCTGTCTCTCACACTATCCGTGATCAACTCACTCCGGGCACACCTCACAAGCCTGTTCCTGCTGATATTGGTAAGGAATCCCTTGAGAACCTTGACAAGATGAGAACTGCTACTGGACCTAAGTCTACTGCCGAAATCAGACTTGCTATGCAAAAGGTCATGCAAACTGATGTCTCTGTTTTCAGAACTCAAGAATCTCTTGAAGATGGTGTTCGCAGAATTACTGAAGTTGACCGTACATTACCCGAAATTGGTACCAAGGACAGATCTATGATCTGGAACAGTGACCTTGTTGAAACTCTTGAATTACAGAACTTGTTGACTTGTGCTATGCAAACTGCTTACTCCGCTGTTGCTCGTACTGAGTCTCGTGGTGCCCATGCCAGAGAAGACTATCCTGATCGTGACGATACTAACTGGATGAAGCACACTCTTTCATGGCAAAAGAACCCTGGTGATGAGGTTGAACTCAAGTACAGAAAGGTTATTTACGACACTTTAGATGCTAATGAGTGTAAGTCTGTTCCTCCTGCTAAGCGTGTCTACTAAACAAACAAAAACAATAATAAAAAGTTGATTCTGTTTTGTTTTTGAAAGAGAAGTTTTGTGTATGTATCTACTTTTTTTTAAGTTAATTGAAATGAAATAAAGCATAGTTGAAATAAATATTTGACAAGTTAATGAATGGTTTCTTAAAGCCATCTACAATGTGATACATTTATGTATTGTGATATTCATTTTTTTTTGTCCCACTGGAGGGGTAAAGAGGGGAACCTCCAGTTTCTCTTCACCCCACCAAACTGCCCTCAATAGTTGGAAAAACCATAAAAATAAGCTTACTTTCGTAGCTGATCTTATTGGCCAGAATTTTTTTTTTTTTTTCTGAGGTACGGTAGGGTTAGGAATTAGAAAGAGAGGTAACAGATTCAAAAAAGGGAAATTGTGCTACAAATCTGGGGAAAAAAAAATACTCACACAGATTGAATGAACTCTACTCTTTTTAGGCACTCTTACCTATTTCTTACTTACTACAACAATGATTTTAGTTTATTAATGTGACCTAATAAAGCAAAAAATATATAATTTACAAAGGAGATTTCTGGCTGTGTCTATGTGTCGTGTAGTGTTTGCGTTTAGTTCTCTTCATAAAATTTATGAGACTTATTATTTGAGTACTATTCTTTTGTGCCATAAACATTTAACACAGAACGAGAAATTTTTTTTAAAAAAAGGAAAAAGAATATTGACAATAGCACGACCCAAACAGATCAATCCAGAACTAAAAAAAAAAAAAAAAAAAAAAAAAAAAAAAAAAAAAAAAATGATTTTATTGGCTTTTTATCACACCCTGAAATACATATATGTCAATATCATTAATATACTGATATAAAAACATCCTAGAATTGTTGTGAGTAAGTGCTTCTATATATTTTATTGTAAACAATTCTAATATTAAAAGATAGTTGGAAATGACATCTAAATAAAAGTATATTATATTATTATTGCAGTAAAATAAGTATGTATATTTTCATGTTGTAATATCTTGAAATAGTTGTTCACTACAGTAGTTAATTTTTTTTTTTTTTTTTTTTTTTGGTCATGAGTATTGTGATTTAATACAATGTACATATTAATTTAGGAATATAATTTATTTATTGTTTTTTTATTCAATTTCACATGTAATTTACTTGGGTTGAACTCACTAATAATGTGTGTCCCAACAAAGTTGGTCACTCGTATGGTTTACATGCAAGTTTTCTCATATTACTACCTATGTAGTTACCTATTATTATTGTTATTTTATATTTATTATTATTTTTTTTTGGATCACTAACTTAAATGAACCTGTTTTTCTATACAGAGGTTATGGTGATATCGTAATATGAAATTGAAGTGTGTGTACAACCATTATATATAACAAACAAAAAGGAAAAAACAGGGATTGGAAGTAGTTCAAAATTTTTTATGTATTTTCAACAAAATTTGTTGGATATATTTTTGACCCAATAATGCTTTTATCGGTATTAAGTAAATTTGTAAATATATCTTCCTGTTTTATTTGACAACGATGAATCGCCATTACCTAAAAAAAAAAAATCAATTATATATGAGCTAGAACTAACTTATGTGAAAGGACAATTAGACACATAAGGATGTTTGTGTACAAAATAAAATGCAATTACATAGGTATCTATACTACGTCTAGTAAATGTGAACTAGCTTAACACGCTAATGAAAAGACTACATTATTTACATATCTCCAGCTCCATTCAAGTCACATGGCGCAATACTCTTAGGAAAAATAATAATAAATTTCTGTTATTTCGTTCTCCTTCTCATCACTTTAGCATTAATCAAAACAGCAAAAAAAAGGAAGGAGAAAGAAGATATAAATGTAATTCATGTATTAGCATTAAATTATGGAATGATTTTATTACTTCAACTGAGAAGATTTAATAATTAATTTAATTACTTTCCATAAATTTTGTGTGTAAGGTAATGTTTATAACTAATGTCAAATGTACTCTTCAAATGTAAAAAAACAATTTTTTGTTAATCCTTTTAGTAATTATTATAACTTTTTTTTTTTTTGAAGAAACTTGTTTATAATTAGTATTGTTGCTGGTTATTGAAAGAAAAAAAAAGAAGATATCTAAGATAGGGAAACAGAAATGCAAGCTAATACTGTGTCAATTAAGAATATTCATAATTTGGCACTGCCAATTCCTGATCATGAGTTACCAACGCCACCGACATCATTGGGATCACCCATACTAGCAAGTAAAATGTCGCCTTTGCATAATACACATAAATCAAGACATCAGGGTGTTACTTCAACTTCTTTGCCGTCAAACATAATATTACCAAAACTTCCTTCCACGCCATTATCAGTTCAATACAATTCACAACTTGAACAGCAGCAACAACAACCAAAACAGCAACAACATTGTTTGACTGAAAGAATACCAAGATCTGGTCCAGTTAGTGAATTTGTTACAATCACATACTTCGATATTTCACACAATTTTTCCGCACTTGATACAATTGCTTCAACGGGAAGTTTGCCCAAATGGTTAAGACATTGTGTAAATTTAGAAATTTTGATTGCTGAAGATGTGGGATTGGTGTGTATTGATGATTGGGTTTCTGACACTTTCACAAAGTTGAAAATGTTGAGGATTTCAAATAATAATATTACAACTTGGCCTGGTCATTTAGCTAAATTGTTGCCTTATAATAGGTTGATTGTGGTGGATTTGGAAGGTAATCCTTGTTTTACATCGTTTTGTGACAGATGTCCAAGGTTTGCAACGGAATATGCAATTGCTGCTGGGTATATTACTGGATCCAAGAAGAGTAATGCAGGTTCATTAAACTCTTTTCCAGTACAAGGGAAATCCTCCGCTGTTTCCACTATATCTATAAGTTCTCCTATTCCAAGTCCTTTATCAAGCTCATTCACTCTATCACACTCAACACACAAAAAGAAGAAATCAACTTATTTCTTTAGCAGTTCCAAAAGCAAGAAAAAAAAGGAAGAAGCGGCAGCAGCTCCTCCTGTTCTTCCTATTCCGATGATCAGGGCCCAATCTTTTAATTCAACTATTTCGGCAAGAAGTTCAGTGCTTCGAATAAATAATTCAATATCGCCAATTAATCAACCATCTTCGGTAGGATCTACTCCAACTAGCATGCATTTCACACAAACGTTTGAAGATGAGGACGACAGCAGTGATGATGAGATGCTAACATCGCTTGCACCAGTTGCAAGACTCAGCATGATACCCACACATCAACACTCATACAACAGATCAACCCAATCCGTACATGAAAGTATATATAGCCAAGACTCTACAACCCCTGATAAATGGTCACAATCAAGAGCCGAACGAACAGAAATTGAAAAAACAAAAGTATTGATGAATCTATTAAGAGATATTTATGAACTATGCATAAGTAGTGAAATTAAGCCGTTTGAAGATAAAAGACTTAGTAATATTTCTATTGGTTCTGGACAAAGGTTTCCTTATGAACATGGAAATAATTCACATTTTCGGACAAATTCTGTCGATGTTTTAGAACAATATCTTGAAAGTAATGTTTCAATTTCAACAATTAAAGCCGTACAATCTCCAGATCCACCAACTATCACCTCCCTTTTAGTCAAAACTGTATGTGCTGAAAAAGAGTATGTTCAAAAGCTACATGATTTGCTTACTACATACGTGAACTCAAAAAAGCGCCCTGCTAAAACAGCTAAATTATTTACTCACATTCCTCAAATCCATCAGCTCCATTTAACTACTATGCTTCATTCACTCCAAAATTGCCTTGACGCTTACAAGTCTGGTAACGACAACAAACTTGAAAAACTTGCCAGTCTTTTCCGTACGCACATGAATGATCTTAGAGTTTACGTAGATTACGAAACTAATATAGAAGATTCAATGCGTCTAGTAAACTTTTGGAAACGAGTTGCTGCAATTGAAGCCAATCAACCTAACATGCAGTATGGTGCTGCCATTCCTGGTCTTGTAGCTGCTCGACATCCTGATGCTTATATTACTGAATGGATTCAAAATTGTCAAAAAAATGGCCCAGGTAAAGATTCTCTTTCTGACTACCTTCAATATCCACTATCTCATCTTGAACTCTATCGATATATGCTTAAAAAACTAGCTCCTGTTTCAAAAGAAATGTCTCAAGTTTATGATCAATTTGAAGAAATTTGTTATGAAATTGCAAGGAAAAAGCCACAAGCTGCTCATGATCGTCGGATGAAAGAGTTTGACCAAATTTACAATCTATCCTCTTTATTAACTGATAATAGAGATCGACAATACCTTGGTGATGTTGTGATTCTTCTTAAATCTGAAGTACGGCTTGATACCCCAAATAAACCCCACAAAGCCGATACCATTCAATACACCGTACATGCAGAATCCGGTCGTCCCCAGCCTACAGCCAAGATTGTTAATAAAATTATTCACAAGGCTAAATACATTCTTCCTCTTTACCGCCTCATAGTTTTTTCTGATGTTATTGTCTTAACAGATGAAGAAAAGAAAACAGTCTTAAAAGTTCTTGACCGTAAATCTGTTATAGTATCTTTACCTTGGAAATATCCTGTGCGACATGAAGGTGATGATTTGTCAAGCATTGACCAGAGTTTTGAAAGTGTCAGTATTGCAGAAGCTAATGATCCACCTAGCAGGATTGGAACAAATGGTGCAGTTCGAGTAATGTTTAGAGATGAACCTGTATTATGGTATTGTACTATGAGAGCACATACAGGTCCACAATCTTTACAAAAATTTAAAGAACCAAGAGTCAAAATGGTTCAGCTATTTAAAAGTAAATAAATAATTTTTTTTACCGATTTTTAGAACAATACTTTTCAAATATTTAGTCATTTAATCAATAAACCAAGTAGCAATCTATATTTTATCAAGAAAATCAAGTTTATTTTAAATTTATTTATATATAACATTTTACTTTAAATGTCAATCATGCAAAATATCATCAAGTCATTAATAATAATAATAAAAATAAATATTAAATAAAATAATCAAAAGATCGTGTAACAATATTTTTTTTTTTGTTTTATCTATTTTCCTTTTACCCTTTTCGCAGTATTCTCATTAGTTGCGTTTCGTTTTCGTTTTACTTTCTTCGTATTATTTCCTGCAGGAGTCTCTGCTTTCAATTTAACAAGATATTCTCTGAAGAGCCCGTAACAATTTTCAATTTGATCTTCAGTAATTCCTTCAAGTTCAGAAAATTCTTCTAGATCGGTTGGAAGAAGTTCTGCCATTTTTCTTAACGTTTTATCCGAAACTACATCTGTCAAGGATTTTTTACCGAGTTGGTTTTTAATATGCAGTCGTGCAATTTCTAGGCGTGCATAACATATCTCCACATATTCATTTGATGTATTAGAACTTTTCCGGGCTAGTGAAGTAAGCGTCCGTTGAGACGAATTTCGCTTGGGCGTTGGGGTAGGTTGTTCGTTGGATTCAGATATTTTAGATGCTTTTTCAGGAGTTTTTTTCTTTTCAAACATCATAACAATTTTCTTTTCACCGTTCAAAACTTTTTGTGCCTCATACTTGTTCACACGAATATAACTACTAGGGTAAACGCCATGATATACGACATATTCTTCAAAAACTCCTTCAATTACCAAATGGTGAAAAATTCTATCGGTATCATTCTTATCTTCCCCTTTACCAATCCCATAAAATTGGTTAAATTGCAAATTTTTTTCCATCAACTTTTTATTCTTAGACCCCCGATAAACTTCTATACACTGAGCAATGGTGATATTCATTTGGTAATGGAAATCTTGTAGCATCCTAATCATCTTTTTTGAGATTTCTGTAACATCTTGAGGTACCTTGGTACTAACATAACCGTTTTTGCAATTATCACACTGTGATCGACAAAGCCTAACATCAAAAACTTCATCAAAGTAATGTAAAATTTGTTTTCGACGACATTCAGTTGTATTTTCACAAAATTTCACAATTTGAGTCAACATATTACGTTGACTTTCTTTCACATGCCTGGGTGTATCATCACGACTAATAAGACTTTGAATTGTCAACATATCTTTATAACTGTAAAACATGATACATTCAGATCTAAGACCGTCACGACCAGCACGTCCAGTTTCTTGATAGTAACCTTCCATATTTCGAGCGATAGTAAAATGAATAACAAATCTGACATTTGGTTTATCAATTCCCATTCCAAATGCTGTTGTGGCACATATAGCTTGAAGTCTACCATGTTGCCAAGCTGACTGCACACTACTTCTCTCATCATTATTCATTTGACCATGATAAAACATGACACTCAGCCCTGCTTTATGCAAATGTTCTGCAGTACGTTCACACGATGCTCTTGAATGACAATATATAATGCCACTTTGGTTCTTGAATTTTCCTGTCAAGAATTCTTTGATTTGATCTAATGCTTGAGAATCGGATGATTTTTCTAACACGCTGTAGAACAAGTTTTCACGGTTGAAACTTTGCTTAAGATATACTGTATTGCTGCGTAAACACTTAAAGATATCGAGACGAACCTTCTCGTTGGCTGTTGCTGTTAAAGCCATAATTGGTACCCTCGGGAAATCCTGCTTAGCTTCTTGCAACAGTTTGTAATCAGGTCGAAAATCATGCCCCCAAGAGCTAACACAGTGTGCTTCATCAATAACAAAACGAGCTAAATCACCGGAATTACCCATCTTTTTCAGCATATTTTTCATCGTTTTATTCTTATTAAGCATTTCGGGAGAAACATAGAGAAGCTTAAGTTTCCCATCCTTGAAATTTTGAAGTATTAATTTACGATCTTTTGAAGGTATAGATGCAGAAATCATGTCAGCAGAGATCCCTCTAGTTCGTAGTTGGAAAATTTGATCGTGCATCAAGGAAATCAATGGTGATATAACCACTGTACCTCCACCACGAACCCCAGAATTGACAAGTGCCGGTAACTGATAGCATAAAGACTTTCCTCCTCCTGTAGGCATAAGAATAAAAACATCCTTCCCCAAAAGGGTTGCATTGATAGCTTCGAGTTGATTATGTCGAAACTCAGTTAACTTGAATGTTGATCTTAAAATTCTATAAACATCATTTGTCCACGGATACTTCTCTGTCGAAGCTGTGGTCTTTGTGGGTGTTTCTTCCGGCAAATTATCAAATGGATCAGTTATTTGAATTTCATTAGCATCATCATCATCATCTGAAAACATAGATTTGATATCGTTTTCAGGTATTTTTTTTGGTGTGTCTCGTATTATGGAGATCTCTTCTGGTTCTGGTTCGCTATCGCTAATAACTCCGTTTAAACTTACTATTGATGGCATTTTGTCTGCTTCTCGTGGTTTCAATCCATTTGTATTTGCCTGTTCTTTCATAGAAGATGTAGGTGTAATATTATCTTCAATAATTTCTGAATCATCTATAAATGAACTGTCATATTTTTCATCGTCAAAATAAGGATCATCGCTAAGGTGTGCTTCGGGGATAAATTCCTCGCCACTTTCGTCGTAGCCATCTTCCATTGTGTAATTAGACTGGGGTTTTGAAGGAAAATTTTCAGTTCGCGTAAGTTTGTGCGTTTCCATTTCAGCTTCAACCTGAGACTTTGAGATAATTTCAACATCAAGATCAGATTCTTCTTTCGCGTCGTCGGATTCAATTTCCTTATCCAATTTCATTAATAATGAATCATTACCCACATCTGGAACTTGATGATCTTCCTCTAATGTAGAATCAAGTCTAAATAACCTCTTTCCAGATCGACCTTTTGGCTTGTTATTACTTTCCTTCACAATTGCCAGATCTATTTCACATCTTTCTAATTCACTATTGATGCTCTCAATTATCACATAGTCGTCTTCTTTAAGTTTTGATCGAGGTAACAAACGTTCATATACTTTAATCTGATTCTTGAGCAAATCAATGATCTTGGATTGCTTTGTTTTGACTGCTTCTAAGACTTCAGCCGACATTACAATACAACTCCGTGATCATAAATGGTGGTTTGGATGTAAAAGGGTAAACACGAAAAAAATTAAAACGCGTATTTTTTATTATTGGGACAAATTATCTAATCTAGGACATACTATGTAGCGAGGTTATATTTTCTTTTCATCCATTTTTCATTTACAACTTCAGGACCTTCCAATGTCTCTCTTTCTAACAAAGGAGTATATTTGGTGAATACCTTACCTTTCCCACTCCCTAATTTGAGATTAATTTTTGTTCCACCATGCCCTTTTCTTTTTTTGTTTTGCACAACACCAGGAGCATGGGGTATATGAGTATGAGTTTCGATAATTGATCTCATTGTATTAGTAACTTCATGTTTTATAAATGACTGATACCACATGTCATAAACTCTGTCCATGAGCCTCTCCGTACTCTGGGAAGTTTTAAAAGATTTCCATTTAATACTGGCATCGTATTCACAATCGTATAAAACTAACGGAATGTCTGATGCCATTTCATATACTGGTCTTCGAGGGTGATTTTTCACGTCGAGCAAAGTCGTGATAATAGACGGTGGCTCCAAACCCTGACCAATAAGAAATAAAATGGCCATCATAGATCTTACTTGATGCCATAAAAACGCGGTTCCAGTGAGATCAAAACAGTATATTTTATGGCCAACTTTCTCAATGGTTGATTTCATCATATGTCTTTTAAAATTGGTTATTTGTTTTGATCCATCGATTTTACAAAAATTCCGAAAGTCATGAGTTCCTACATACAATCCTGCCCCTTGTTTCATTTTTTCGATGTCTAGTTCATTATCCTCGACTCTAAAATAATATTTATACCTTCTCCAGGCACAACTATATCTTGCATCGAATCCTTCTGGAAGATGTAAAGCGATTTCATAAGCTCTAATATCACTGGGCAAAATTTGGTTCAAAATATGAAGATAATCGATTTCCTTGCTATCATTTTCTTCTTGCATCTGTGCTTTTCCGTCTAAGACTGATCTTACTCGAAGAGAGACAACTTGCCGTAGCCCGCTAACACCTTTATCTGTTCTGCCACACCTGCTAAAGTCACACGCATGCGTTGAAGGTTCTATGATCATATGTGAACGGAAAAGTGCTCTTAAAAGTTCACCTTCAACTGTGTTAACTCCCGAGTGCGAGTTGGGTTGATCAGCAAGACCATTATACGGCCAGCCTAAATAAGCGAATCGAATAGCAATATGTCGTGTATATTTTGCTGGCGTAGGTGTCATAAGTTGGTTCCCATCAATCAAACCAACACTTGGAACTTGCCTGTCTATAAGTTAGTAAATCAATCAATGACAAAATTTGTCCTGTATGTCATACTTACAACGCTTCAAGCGATTTGATACGTTCTATCAAGTCTTCCTTCGACCATGACATGTAGTCATTTTGCGACACTTCATCTGTACAGAATGATCGAGTACAACGGGATCTAAATACTCGAGCTGTAATACTTTGTGTCAACGTCAACCTCATGTAGTACATGGCATTATGTTTTCAACAGGCAAATTGTATTTTTCACCGCCGTATTGTTGGGGTATTCTAGCCATTCCGCGTATTGGTAATCAAAACAGCTTTTATTACTGATGAATTACATAATCTTTAATTATTTACTAGCTACAGGCAACTTGTCATATTATCTACATATGTAGAAATACGTGCGTTGCATCGAGAAGTTACATAGGCCTTCTTCTTCTACGACGTTTCCTATAGTTCAAACTATTTACATTTCACCTACAGAACGCCATATTTCATCATTTTGTCCCCCATTAGAATGGATCAAAAAATTAATCACGTGAATGTACTATTTTGGTGATGGTACTTGAAACGGTAAAAATCTCGATCTGTGGACTGCGAAGTCATTTCCTTGCCATCTTTCAAGACAAGTTCAATGTCACCTTCTGAAAAAGATAGAAAGTACGACAGGCAATTGCGTCTTTGGGCGGAGTCTGGCCAGTTTGCATTAGAAAATTCACACGTTGCTCTTGTCAACGCCAGTACAGTTGGGTGTGAACTTCTTAAGGACTTAATTCTACCGAATATTGGCAAGTTCACCATCATTGATGACGGCGTTGTTACAGAGGAAGACATCGCCACAAACTTTTTTGTAGGAAACGACAGTTTGGGAAAACCCAGAGCACAGGTTGTAAAAGAACTGTTGAACGAATTAAATGAGGATTCTAAAGGGTGTATTATTGAATCGGTATGTTGTTGCTTCACCTACTATTGATGTTTTTATTTAATGCTAACTTTTTAGAGCTTGGATGATTTATTAAATTGCGACTTTTCAATATGGAAGGACTTCTCTGCCGTGATTGTTTCTGGAGGAATTCCGAGCGAATTGACGAAACTTTCGAATATTCTTTGGGAGATGGATATCCCACTAATTGTGATAGACAGTGTAGGTTTCTTTGGATCTCTACTAATATCGGTAAAAGAACACACAGTTATAGAATCTCATCCAGTTTCCTTAGTAGATTTCAGGCTTGACAGTGTGTGGCCAGAACTACAGGCTCTTGTTGATAACTACGACCTTGAAGCAATAGATGATGTTGATCTCGTTCATGTTCCATACCCAGTAATTCTTCTAAAGTTCCTTGAGGCGTGGAAGGCTCAACATAATGGGCAGATTCCACAAACATTTTTAGAGAAAAAAAAGTTCAAGTCTTCAATTAGCGAAGGAAGGAGAGGCCCGGACCAAGAAAACTTCGACGAAGCAGAAAAAAATTCATTCCATTTATTTAAAGACTCGACTGTTCCATCAGAGATTCAGCACATCATTGATAATGAGAAGGCATCAAATATTACTTCACAGGCATGTTTTTCTCGGATACTTTTCTTTTAGAATTATACTAATTTTTCTATAGAGCTCGAAGTTCTGGGTTTTGGTAGCTGCTCTTAAGGAGTATGTTTCTCTACCTGAATCGAAAAATTGCTTACCACTATCGGGTGTTCTTCCAGATATGAAAGCTGATACAACTGGATTTCTTGCTCTTCAAAATGTGTAAGTCCTCTTTCCTGACATTCATTTACTAGTTTACTCGTTCTAACATCTAATTAGGTATCGTTCAAGAGCTATTGCTGATAGAATTATCTTTAGAAATATTTTAGATCGCATCCTAATTTCAATTGGAAAGCCTCTTAATTTAGTATCTGATGATGAAGTTGAACTATTCTGCAAAAATAGCGCTCATCTTCATGTAACGCATGGTAAGAAATATTCTGATATTTTCGAAGATAACGAAACATCTGATTATGGTAAGTATTTTTTTCTTTACTCCGTCAGCAATGTTTTCAAAAACTAATACACTATTTTTTAAAGCTTCAAATGATTTGTTCAATATTTACTTGGCTATCCAAGTTTTCCGAACATTTCAAGAAATAAACGACCACACTCCTGGACGAAACGGTCTGAGTATTACAGATGAATCACGACTTGAAAAGATTGCCATTTCGATATGTGAAAAATTTGGCTTAGATTCACTACCTCAATCATTAAAAGACGCATTAAAAGAACTGTGAGTAAAAAAAAAAAAAAAAAAAAAAAAAGTAGGGGTAACCAATTTCTCATTGTCTAACATGTAAAATAGTGAACGTGGCGGAGGATATGAGCTTCATAATATTTCATCTCTTATGGGAGGTATTGGATCTCAAGAAATTTTGAAGGTATGAAATTTTGGTTTACTTTATTGCAAAAAAAAAAAAGACCCCATCTAACGTTAATTTATAGCTTCTTACTCAACAGTACATACTTCTGGATAACTTGTTTGTTTATGATGGGATCAAAAGTGTTTCTCAAACTTGGAGGTTGTAGAAGTTTATTCTCCATCATTGTAAATCTCTATTTAATTTAATTTTTTATTTTATTTGCTTATTTACAATACCGTTTATTAGGTACATATTCATATAGTTTTAAACTATAGAGTAACTAAAATTTAATGCTAAATATACTATTTCCCCTGAAAAAAAAAAAAAAAAAAAAAAAAAGCCAAAATAGCATGCTGTAACTGAATATACCAGATATTAGTATACTAACACTTCTATTTGAAGTTCGAAATAAAGACTTTTTTCAACTAGAATTTTTAGAAAAGTAGATAATTCATTATTCTATTCAACAAAAATCATATGAACATTTTTTTTATATTTAAAACAAATAGACATGGAAAATTGTAACAAAGAGTAGAAGACGCACATTAAACTGTCTTCTTCAGTAGAAATGTAATTAGGTATACGTAAATAACTGTAGAATGATTATTTATTTTCACACAATCCGTTTTTATTATAAAGAGGTCTCAAAGCCTGGTATTTGATATTCATGGATGGTAATCATGATCATATTTCAACATGTCAATTGGATCTTGTTTTCAGCTGAAAATTTTAGTTTTTGACTTGATTTTACAATATTGGGCTTATTGAAAAGTGAACGAAGGGAAATATTGGGAAGGGATAACATAATATATAGTGCTCTGAATTGAATACAGTTAGATAGAGTTTTCTCAACTTTTCGTGATAGGAAGAGTGCAAAATTTATATGCGACATGCAAGTAAGTAGGTAACTACTTGTATTATATCTTCTATGGAACAAAGAGACCGTTAGAATCAAGTATTCTCAACTAATACTACATTTGTTACAACTTTATTGAACCATGTTGGTTGTGATTTACTTTGACCAATAGATCGGTGACAATTGATTTACATATTCTATAATTGGGTAGGATACACGTACAGGATAACATTCATAAATTAATCGCGTTTCTTTTTTTCTTTCGCTAGTCTAATTGAAAAGCTCTAAAAGATAGAATAAATAGGCGAAAGAGAAAAACGATATGAAATATTTATATTTTAACAAAGAAAACAAAATTGAAATTGATGTGTAGAGAGCAAATAAAAAGAGACAAAAAAAATAATGAAATATGATGAAACTGTAATTACTTTCTATACCACATTCTAGTGATCTTTGTGTTTCTCATCTTCTTTTGCAATTGGAAGACACCGTACATGAGAGCTTCGGAAGTGGGAGGACAACCTGGAACATAGACGTCGACTGGCACAACTCTGTCACAACCTCTAACAACAGCGTAAGAATAGTGGTAGTAACCACCACCGTTAGCGCAACTACCCATAGAAATAACCCATCTAGGTTCAGGCATTTGATCATAAACTTGTCTCAATGCTGGAGCCATCTTATTAGTCAAAGTACCAGCAACAATCATAATATCAGACTGTCTGGGAGAAGCTCTGAAAATGATACCAAGACGATCTTGATCGTAACGAGGAGCTGAGACGTGCATCATTTCGACGGCACAGCATGCAAGACCGAAAGTAACAGGCCAGAAAGATCCTTGACGAGCCCAGTTTGCAATTGCATCAAGGGAGGTTAAGGCGTAATCGATAGGACTGCTGGCCTTCTGTTCCGAGGGAAGAGGGTAGTTAGTCGATAGATAAGATTTGTTCTCAGTGGAAGCATGTCTAATAGCGGTGAGTGATCGGGGCAGACTAGCCTTAGCAGTTTGACCAACAATACGTTGTAACATCATGATTTCTGTGTTGTATTATGCTGAAAGATTGATGAGTAGATTGGTCGAAAAGGAAGACTCTGAAGTATCTTGAAATGGGAGAAAAAATCTACGTTTAATGTTAACTTTTTTTCCTCTCATTTTGAAAAATAGAAATTGATGAATTATAATTGGCCAGCATTGCTGATATAACACTCACCTAACCCAATTTCTGTTGTGGGCCATGTGCGGATGTGCCTGTTTAACTAAGTGTCAAAGCTCAAGTTTTATTTGTCAAATGCTATTTCTCTTGCAGTGTCTCATTTTCATTATATTCTCTCCATATACATGTGGATGTATATGTATATATTGACATGTATTGATATTTGGATGTCATAATAAATGGTTTCTAAGGAGTTTCCACCAGGTACAAACCTTTTAAGCTCTAGAAGAGAAAGATTTTGACTCAGTTTTACCAAATGGTAGGATATAAAATTTTTAGACTTTTCAAGATTTACTGTAATATTAAGAGACTTATCAGGACCGGATGAAGAGAGATTCAATGTTTCAGATACATGTATGAATTCATACATGAGTAACAGCCTAAATGGTTCTATTAGCTGGGTCCATTGATGTAGGTCTTGGTTTTAGGGGGTAGACGCAACTACCTACTCCTGAAATTGTTAATAGAACCGAGATTGGCTACTAATAATACTAACTTTGGAAGTTGATTTCTAGGTATCAATCATACATGCAGTTACTACATTGACATCAATTGAAAAATTTGTTCCAATACTTTCAGTCGACTGGTATATTTACTGATTCCATCGTAATCTTTTTTCTCCATATTTTAATAGTCAAGTTGAGATAGATATGTAAACAAAGAAAACCTTAAATTTCCCGATTTGTTTATTCTTTCATACACATTGTAGTGTGTATGAGGACTACCACACCATTAACATCCTAAGCACTACGTTGCTGGTTGCTTCTTCTGCATTGCATTTATTTCATATAGAAGAAAGGAAGAAGAAAAAAATAGTGAGTGAAGTGCAAACTGTTAGTTTAAGTAACGAGCTTTGTTCTTAGAAATTTTGAGTTTGCGTTTAAATATTTTCAGTTACCAAATAAGAAATCTGTACTATAAAAAAAAAGGAACATTTGAATGAAAGAGAGCGAGTGAGTGGAATAATAAAACAAAATAAAATAATTGTTTTTACCGCAATATTTCTTCTTCTATTTTTTTCACTATATCGCATCTAGTCATTGTGTAAGCCAATGGCTAAAGAACAGGATTTTCATTCAGACTCTTTAGTCACGCCCTTGGCTACTGAGAATGAATCCTTCTATTCTGTAGTAGAGAAGATGGAGAAACAAAAACCGCAAAATAACATTTCAATGCGGTCACTAGATTCGAATAGAAGTGGTTCTACTGTAACCTCGATGAACCATCAACGAATTGAACTGGGAAACCCCCCTAACTTGCATCACCAACGACAGGAAAGTATGGCCTCTGTTTTATCAGAGTACTCTGCTTACTCGGATCGGGTGTTAAATCAATCTCCTGTTCTTGGCCCATCACAATCCTCATGCACACCCTACAATAAATCTAGTGTACCAACAATGTCGTCTCCGCCACTTATTTATCCAGAACCAGCAGTTACTATACAATCTAGTAGAATGTCTTTGAAGAAGCCATCTGTAAACAGTATCGAAACCAACATAACAATGAATGAGAGCATCAATACCTTACATACATCGCCTTATTCAACCCAGTCAATTGACGATCAACTACAGAAGTCACTTTGTACAAGAATTAATAAATTTCATGGTATCGAATCATTAGATACCCCTCGTCAATCATCACCAGTTGATTCACAGGTGAGTGATGTTTCTCGCAAGATAGATACTGATAATAAATTGGAAAAGGTTGAGACATCCATCACTATGGGAACTACCCGTTTATCTTATGGGAATGAAGATCTGGACAATTCTTATGAAAGTAGTACTAGCGAGTCACAAATAAACCACACAAGTCCTTTGTTACCCCCATGTATCAATTTACGAGACCGGCCGTTCAAATCCAGTACATCTTTTCATACTGCTGAAGATGGTATAGAGGATTCTAGAAGTGTTCTTGAAGATTTTAGATTAAGTTCATTAGCTGACTCGAATATTATTCCAGTCCCTCCTTTGGAGCTCTCACCAAACTCTCAAATTAAAGACGACAGGAACGCCACAATATCACCTATAGCCAACTACAATCAAAATTGCTGGGAGCCGACTACTTTAAATCAGGGTCAGCAGAAATTGAATCAGGGTGATTGCATATCCGAGTTACAGCCAAACTTTATACTACCACAAATGTCACTTCTCACAGCTAACTCAACAAAAAATATGTATCAATACAGACATTATTCACTGCAAAATGCTCTTCCTCATGAAAAGGTGATCTCTACTCCTGTAGCTGATTTTAGCTCTAATTATGCGGTTGCTAATGCCACTCCAAAACTGGAAGATCCAAATTTGACATTTCACGAGACTGAAATGGGGAAATCTAAAGTTCAAATGTTTAAAACTGGTGCTAAAGTCAATTTTAATGAAGGAATTAAAGGAATGAAGAAGAATGCTTTGTTCCACAAACTTTCGACGTCCCTTTCTTCTTTACATTCTCTTGAAAATAAAGACCTTTTCGCAACTAATCTAAACACTAGGAGTAGTACTACTATTGCTTCCGTCGTTCATCCTCCTGTTTCAGCGAAGAAACAGAAAACGTATCATACTATGCTCAAAAATCCAAGTTTATCTTATAAGGATAATGAAAAGAGTCAGCAGACGCCTTCAGTAGACCACGAACCAGATAGAAGTGATGAAGATTTCTCTGTTTACTCGGATGCTATTACAGGCTCGACTCAACAGTTCCAGAATCTTTCAGAGGTATCTTTGGCACAGTTACCAACAGGAAATGATCTGTTAACTAGTGGAAGTGCAACACAAGTCTTTACTTCTCTTCCGGGTGCATTACCTTTAACTACTCCGAATCCTCCAGAACCAGTACACACCATTAATACGTCAACACAACAACCGTCAGAGTATCAAAATGACTTGGATACAGTTCAGATGCGTGAACAGGAACGATATGAAAATTTACAGTTTTTGAATCGTGTTGACAAAGCTCAGGAATCTCTACAAAATACAGACAAAGAATTATCTGCCACAGCAGCCGCAGCTGGTGCGATAATTGAAAACGAAAATGGTCCAACGTCTTGGAATTCCTCACGAAATCCCAACGTTGACCCTACCTCCATAATTCCAGATTTCGCCAAAACCCATTCTCGAAATCCTAGTTCAAGAAATATCCAAGATTTCACACAACCTTCCTACGAAGTACCCAGAAATGAAAAAGAACAATCAAAAAAATTAGAAAGTTTTTTATTAAAGATATTTGTTCTTTTCCCACCATTATGGCTTCTATTAGGTGCTGGTGTTTTTGACCGTCTGTTGAGTAAATCCGGAGGTGTCTCACAACGCACAAAGTATTTGGCTTTTTTGTTCGCAGGTATGTTTTTCCTTCTCGCCATTGCGGGACTAATTGTTGGACTAGGGGTTGGATTAACATAATCAATAACATCTGCTCTACTACTTATTTATTGCATTGATTAATTATTGTTTTTATGAACATTCCTTACACACTCGTTACTGCTGCTTCTTTCACGAACTGTTTTGATGACTGTTTAATTTAAATCACATTTTTTGAATATTAATTTTCTGACTAACATTTTAATACTACAATAACCAGATGAAAGACTTATTTCTATTAATAGGCACATACATATATAGACTTTACACGCAGGTATACCTCTATATATCATATAATATTTATTTTCTAAACAACTACTGCATACCTTTTTTTCAATACCCGTAGAGGAAAAAGTAAACAAAATAAGGTTTGTTATGCCTAACTTTTTGCATGCATGGCGCACATAGCTGGGATACCAGTAAAGGACCTGTATGCCGATTCGGTTACGTATTGCAATTGGAGTGTCGATACTGCAGAAAAACCCTTATTGCATTGTATATGGTATACTAAGAAAAAAAAAAATTAATATCGTAATAGTAAATGTAGTGATATACAATGTGATCAATTCTACTAGGTGTAAGATTGACTATTGAATTCCAATATCTTTTATTTATATCTCTAAAAGAAACTTGATTTAAATAAAATTTACATGTTGTACGATAGTGGACGTATCTTGGAGTTGTTTTATGTTGAGAACATAGTTGGAATTGATTGGAGAGATTGCTAGCCAGGAAATAAATGAATGTAATATATTTTATTGTTGCTACTACCAATTTTTTTTCATGTACTTAATATTTAAATTATTATAGTATAATTAATCTAATTTATTTTTGCCGTGTGATAATTTTCACACCTAATAATTGTGATAACGTAAATAATCTTTTCGGAATTTTCAGATATATTGATAACGGCTATTTCTAATCTACTAGTACTGGATAATTTGAGAATGTGGTCGTTATATGATGTATATCTGATTATATAAATTTATTTACATATGCATATATATGTATATGTGCATCGGTGGCACAAATCACATGTAGGCTTGTATGCGTAGTTGTATATCAAATTTTTATTAGCATGAAATCCATTCTTTTTCTCTTTACTAACACAATGATGAACTTCGATACAGAAGTATATTACGATGCTGAGACTCAGCCTACTACTGGGAAAAGGACGCTTATAACTGAATTTCCAGTCAAGGTGCTGGAAAATATTGTTAATCTTTTACGAGAGCCGACAACTCAAGCTTCTTGGAATTGGGAATGCAGTTATTACGAATCGATGGAAACGAGATCAGAATATTTACATCAGGTATATTTGCTATGTAGTGTATCTAAGAAGTTTAGAAATGTACTAGGACATTTAGTATGGAAAGATATAGCAATTGGAAACAGCTTTCAAGCATGGGGTCGAAATGAGAGTGGAAAGTAAGTTGAATTGGTTATTTTTTTTTTTGTTTTTGGAAAATGTATAGGCAATTGAAATTAATTTTAAATCTTAGATGTGGTGGATTACTTATGGAAGGACCGATTAGTATTGATATATTTGAGTGGGTTGAATACTTCGAAATGTATACACAGCAAGTTGAAATACGAGAAAAAGGACACTATTGTACAGTTAATATTGCGACTCTTATAAATCCACTTAAAATGCCCAATTTAAAACAATTGCATATTGACTTCAGAAAAGTCACTAAGCGTGAAGCACCTATTCTAGTGTTTGGGATAGAGCTTTATTCCGATCAATTGTACGTGACAGGGTTTATTGATTTCTTACTTGACTCGAAGGCACCATTTAATTCTTCGGTTCTTTTAAGGTTGGTAAATGAATTAACAATTGAAATAGGTCCATTTTCACCTTTCAATTCAAAAGGGTTTGATGAGAAATTTTCCAAACTAAAAAAGCTCAAAATTTTAGATGATACTTGCTGTGCATCCTGGACTCAAATGCTAACTAAGGACAGATTAGCTTCTATGGCTAATAATCTTCAAACACTTCGGTATGTTGATATTTCCAACTGCAAAGAGAGAATCGATACCTACATTTGGGTTCCTAATACACTAGAGGTTCTTTTGTGTAGGCATGATTTTGTCACATATGATGTAAAGGACCCCTATCTATCGGCATCCAAATTTGCTAATCTTTTAAGTGTAACAATTCACTGCCATTATGAAAAATTTGGAGAATTCTGCCTCAGTTTTCCTAATTTACAATATTTAAGAATTATACAATATGATTTGAATGCTCTAGTACCACCAACCTGGCTAAAAGAATTTCTTAACTCTCTTACGTTACTACAAATATTTGAAATAGATTGGTTTTCTGTATTAAACTTGAAAAATAGTCAAGAAAGGCTCAATAAACTTCGGAAGATCTACATCACACGTCCATTACTCACAATTTCTGGACAAAAACTCTCTGAACCTGCGATGGAATCTCGAATCCACAAACAGCCCATAAACAAATTACTAAGAAATTTTGGCACCTTAAAAACTATTATTTGTCACGCCGGCCCTCACGAACTCATATCCTATCCCGTTCTAAGGTACGTTGCCTCCAAATCAAAATTCCTAGAAAAGATTTACATATATTGCTGTTGGCCACGCATCGATAAATTTTACTATTCTCGACTATATGCCGAAGAAAATGGATTAATGGATCATGATGAATTTGGTCCTAAAGTTTACAAAATTGTTCAATCCAGAAAACCTGAAGATTTCATTGAATCTGTAATTGCCGGAAATGATGAGTACCCTGAAACTATGTTTTGCACATTTGCTGGAGAAACTTCTAGTATAAGAAACAAGAAATGTTCGAAATATGAAGGTATTATTACTGTTGATATTTGTAAGCTAAGAGAGTTGGTTTCTCAGGGATCTTATTATTATAGGGACGTGAATTAATAGTAATAAATCTGACTAATATCTTATATAACAAATTATAAGTAAATTCAAAAAAATTATAAATGTGTTATGTATTGCACAAATTTACAAAATTTTTACATTTAACTAATACTACCCAATTAATGGTACAATTTTACCAATAAAAAACTTTTGAAAAAATTTATAAAATAAACTTTAAATAACAACTTTATAAATTTATCCTAACATTATATACAGGTTTTCAAAATATTAAATACCTACAAATCCGATGTAGTGTAATGGCTATCACGGTCCGCTCTCACCGGGCAAATCAGGGTTCGATTCCCTGCTTCGGAGTTTTTTTTAATTGTGTAAGGTTAGGGTCACAATATTTGAAGGTTTTAATTCTAATTTGTATTTTCCAAATTTTATTTTGATGATTAACTTTTTTTTTGTCATATTCTCTCTTTGTAATATATATATATATATTTTTAATAAATTTTTTAGATTTTTTATTATTATTTGTTAGGTACATTGGAAAAATATATTTGTCTTGAGTATTCTGTACATAAACGTATTGGTCAATGTTCAATTGAAATTAACGAATTACACAAATGTCGATGGTAAAATAATTTATAAATATCTACAATTAAATGCAATTATAGATTTTTTTTTTATTTAAAATAGTATATAATATATTACCAAAAATATAATAATAATGATAATAATAATAGAAACATCTGTACTATAGATTGTAATTTTATGATGGACCTGGTTTGGGATCAGTCCATTCACCTGAATCAATATTGATAATGCCAGCTTTAGTGTAGTCACCAATTGAACCAGAACTTGCACTGATATGAGAAAATGCAAGACGAACATACACTTTCCTGTCATCTGTGGTTGTAGGCAATGATGATTGAGTGTCCCATATAGAATCGTCAAGGTACGATTTTAATGAGAATGAAGTAGAGTTGCCCCGGTATTGTTCTAGATCATTTATAATAAGACTATAACCGTTCCAGGAAGAAAATATTTCATTATCATTTATGTTTTGGGAATTGGGATTATCGAGCGTTGGTATATTTTTCCATCTGATGGATATATCGTTGATTGTTTCGTTTGTATTGTCATATTCAATGATGGGAAAATCAAATTTGGGAAGGCCTCCAATGTTTAATGCATCGCCACGATTAAGTTGAGCATCAGTTTGGATAATTGAGTCGAAATCCCAACGAGCCACTCCACTTACATATAGCCCAAACAATATTCCAGAAAATAATAACGAAGGGGTAGTTTTAAATCCAACACCTGGCAATAGAACAAGACCAAGAATATAATGATGTAACCGTAAAGTTTGGTTTTGGAAGTTTGCAAGATAGACTATGCCCAAAATAAATAGAATGTATACTGTGATGTAACGTTTGAATTTGCCTAGGCGCCAGATTATATAGGCTTGACCAAATGCTGCAAAAAGGATAAAGCTTGCAATGGATATTACTGTTATCCAGCCTCCTTTTTGTGAATTGATGTCATGTAATGTGAGTCTGTTGACAGGGAGTGCTGAGAACGTGTAGTTCTCAAGAAGTGATACCCAAAATCCTCCTATCCAAAGCACACATTTTGAAAGAGCTTCCTCAAGATCAATCAACTGGCCTTTTAAAGATGCCATATAAATGACGTAACAGCCAAACATGTAAGGCATGAATCTTCTGTACCCTAAAGAAAGTAGTTCAGCACGAACTATTCCACCCTCGGCCCGTTCTAAAGGAGGGTTTGAAGCAAGGATAATAGTCCAGAATCCCATGATTGAAAATATCCAATAAAATAAAGTACCATCTTGTACAAAATATGCGAAAATAACTGACATAATGATGTTGAATCCAATAATCTGAAATCTTAAATCTCGACAGCCAGTTATTTCAAATTCTTCATTAAAATTGTCGTCAAAACTGAAAGAGTAAGGAAAAATTGAGTCGAACTTTATACTTTCAATACCACTGCCTCCTTTTTCTCCGATAAAATTACTATGATATCCTTTGAAAATAATTTTACTACAGAAACCTTTCTGGTTGTTTGCTACTCTGTGATGAATAGCAGCGGGACATATAAAGGAATCCGCTCTATACGTATTGTTCCCTCCAACAACATAGGGCCTATATATGCTTTGATAATCACCTACTGAGACTTCACTCCAAGACTGACCATCTTCCTTACAACTTGCTGGACACTTAAATACAAAGTCTTTCAATTCAGATGCACCACACGCTTTACCATTTATACCACAAGCTTGATTTTTACCTCTCCATACGGAGAATGTTTCAGAACAGGTCAAAAACGGAATCTCGACCCCATTTGCCGTAGGGGTTTCAAGAATCGAATGCGTTACCATCCCCCAAAAAATTGAAAACCATCCCGCAAGATACAAAACAACTATCCCAACTTTTAAACGATACGGCCATGATTTTGTTAGATTTCGTGGGAAATATTGGATAGCTTGGAATATTGGAGTAACATGAGGTTTGATAGGCGGTTTGGGACCATCTAAAAATTGGCTAATCTTTGCCCAAAAGGAACGCTGTCGTGTGTGCAAATCTTCATTTATATCGAATAGAGATGATGAATCCTCGTCGTCTTGTAACGATGAAATGGAAAAATCTCTTGAAATTTCTGTTGATCCGTGCCCTCTGTTTAGTTCGTTGTCATCGCTATAGAAACTTTGTGCGAATGAGTCCTCGGGTTCTGTTGGTGAAGGGGAAGAAGAAGAAGAGTCAAGAAGATGTTCCAATTCATAAATTGACCTTCCTTTATTATGCAGAGATTTTGCCATTATTCATGAAAATATAAGTATCAAATGTCATTCCCCATACAAAAAGAACTCTGTTGGATATGGAAAAGGATGGTGGGAAAGAAAATAGTTCAAATTTATAACAAAAAATAATGGCAACGAAAAGAAAACCTAATAGTACAGTTAAAAATAGAGATATTTTCCTTTCATAGAAAAGAGTTCTTTCCACTGAAATATTTTCAGTTTAGCAAAGACACCTTCCAAGAAGTCAAATCGTCATATAGAAACAGTCGGGGTATGGCACTTTCTTCCTATTGCAATGACAGTTTTCATGCTTTATGCTTAATATAGAACATGGGAGATAAATCTGACAAAAAGGTACCAAAACAAACAGCCGTTGACACATGAAATTCCCAAATTTAGACCAGCGTTAAGATCGTGTTAGTTCTTCGATTAAAGAACTGAGCTGAAACCGGTGTGTGTTGTCTTTGAACATTCTTGATTCATTTACAGTGGATTTGGACTTCATGATATCATCCTTGCTGAAGACTTCTGAAACCAAAACATTTTATCCCTCATCAAATCTATTTTCCTCGTTGCAATAAAAAAATACTGTTTCTTCTTATGTGCTACATTGGTACCTTAATTTGCAGTAAGTTGAACGTTGAAATTAATACACATAGTACGTACATCAGGCGTAAGCATTGCATATAAATACATCTTGATATAGCAATAACCTGGGGAATTATTAAATTGGTCAATACAAAGAACTTGAATATAAACATACATGTACGTAATGGGGTTGGGGTTTGCCTTCTTCTTTTCGGCACAAAATGATAATCATAATAGAATTGACAATATGTCTATTCGACATTGATAGGTGCTCTAACCTTGAATCTGTTTTCTAGAGGTCAACATTTGTTCATAACCCGTTTTTATGCCTATTGTTACAATTGGTGACAGGTTGACATGTTACAATACAAAGACCAATTTCAGTTCAAGTTCTATTATACGAGTACCATGTACTACCTCCATCTAGTACTACATACTAACGTATGTCCTACACGTGTATAGTAGCCACATTCAATTATTGAAGTATATTTTCATCAGAAATGCATACTGCACACTGTGCTCAAAAAACCATAGTTAAATTTAATAAAATCACCATGTTTGAACCTTGCCAAAAATCTTAAACATGAGTGGTATGTGTCACTGTTTACTTAACGCCATGCATATTGGAATAGACATTATCTTTAGAAACAAAAACAATAAACAAAAATCAATAGCAAAAACTAGTATAAATTTTTAACGATATGCATAAAGCAATAATTAGAAAATGTCTTATTCATTGATTTTCGCTTATGCACAAATGTAGGTCTATGTGTTGTTAGATACAATGGATTAAATATATTACTTTGAGACATGACAATATACAAGAGGTTTATCTTCCATCCAATCCGTTCAATTCGTCTGTATCACCTTCCAAATCAATTGTTCTCTTGCCAGAACTTCTCATACCGGCCAAAGTCTCATTTGTAACTTGTTTACGGATCTTCTTTTCCATTCTTGCAATTTCTTCTTCAGCATCAACTGCATCAGCTTGAGCATATTCCATCACCAATCTTCTACCCAACAAATGAATACCTTGTAAACTAGCCATTGCATTTGCCGCTTCTTTAGCCGTAATAAATTCTGCAAATGCAAAACCACGGGCCCCCGAATTATCGAATTTTTTAGGTAACCGTAACGAGCGAAGTTGCCCAAAAGTACCAAAAAGTTTGTATAAATCTGTTTTTGTAGTTTCGAAAGGTACGTTTTTGATGAGAAGTTTGGCTGATTGAGGTTTTTTAGATTTGGTGTTGCTGCTGTTGGAATCTTGGCCACGATGAGATAGTTTAAGTTGTAGTTTGTGACCATCAAGAACATAACCATCCATTGCTGCAATTGCTACATTAGCCGCTTCAATTGAGTTGAATTCAACAAATCCAAAACCCATTGAAAGATATGAACCAGGTTTTTTGACATTGGGTTTTGTTTTGACTTGAGCAACAAGGAAACCATCAAACGATTTAAATAGGTTAGTAAGAACTTTAGAACTTGTTTCGAAATTAAGATTCTTAACAAATACAGATGCTCTCGACATATTATCTTCGGCATTCTCTTCTGTGGGAGCCAAAAGTGAGGAAGCTGAGACCTTAGCCTCTTTTACCTTTTCAGGAACATTAACATCAAGTTCATCTCCATCCTCCATATCTTCATTCTCAAACAATCCTTTAGGTCCTTTTTCCAAATATAAAATAGACGTCTTGAAACGTTTGTATGCCAATTTAGTAAATGCAGCTCTAGCTTGAGTTACATGTTTGAACAAAACCATGGCAATACCTCCATCGGAAGGCATTAAAACTTTTCTCAAATCTCCATACTCATTAAATAAATTAGCAATCTCTTCAATATTCGTATGAGGGGGCAAGTTTTTGACCAATATAGTTTTATCATTCTTTTCTTTTGTTTTTTGGAAGGCAAGTAAATCAACTCCTTTAGATTCAAAATATTGTCGTACATTACCAATGACACTTGCTTCAGCAAGAGCTTGTTGGACAGCACCATTTGAAGAATCTGGGGTAATAAGTTCGGATTTTTTAATGCCTAATTTAGATGCAACGGATTCCATAACAGAGTCTGTATTAAGATATAATGTATTCCAACTGAATTGCTGTTTTGCTGCTGCAGCTTTCCTTCTAAGTTCCTTCTGCTTTTTCAACGGTAAATTCTTTAACTCAAATTCGTCTAACCTGTTGCTCTTTTTCACATTAGCGGGAAGCACATGAAGTAATCTTCCTTGGAAAATAGTTTTGTCAAGTTCTTTATATGCGTTTAAAGCATCATTAGGATCCGTAAATTGAATATATGCAAAACCTTTAGACTTTCCAGTCCTTGTATCAATAGCGATATGAACTTCTTCCAAATCACCATACTTGGAAAACAACTCCCGGAAATCATCTTCTGTAGAAGTATAAAGTAAATTTCGTAAAAATAACCGGCCAGATGAAAGAACTTTCTCCTCTGCCAATTCACTTTCAGTCTTAATAGGCTGGGATGGTGCCTTTTCCTTAACCCCATCCTCATTTTCTTTATACTCAACGACTTCTGTTTTCTCCAATTTCTCATTATCATCGAATTCTTCATTTTCAGCTTGCTCAAGAGTTTGTTCCTTCATCAGTTTTCGACGGTTCTTTAACCAATCCATATCAGAAACTTCTTGATCATCGGCAAGGCCGTCATCTTCTTGTGAACGTGGAAGAAATTCTTTATCACCTTCTTTAGTTGAACCTTCGCCGACTGGCTTCGTAAGTGGAATCATTTGATCATCCTCGTCATCAGAAACAGCTGGTTTTGAAATCTCCTCATATTCATCATCACTATCCCTTTCAGCTTGCTTAGCAAGAATTTTAGCTTTCTCTTCTTCATCATAAGCAACTTGATTCACATCTTTCAAAACATCGTCATTTGCCCAAGACTTTGCTGTATCTCTATTATCGAAGACTTCCAAATATTCCTTCAATTTTTCATCTTTCTCATCAATCACAGATTGTGCCTTCTTTTGTTTTTTCTGCTTCTTCAACTGCTCCCTCTCTTCTCTTTTTCTCTTTATTTCCTCAACTTTTTGTTCTTTCAATCGTAATTTTTCACCGATCGGTAAGTCTACATTTTTATCACCGAACGATTTGGCAACTTCTACAGATATTCTGGCCGTATTGATAAAACTTCCATTGAAATATTTGACAATTCTATTGGCATCTTCTTCAGATTTAAATCCAATAAACCCAAATCTTCTAGACTCGCCCAAACGATTGCGCATTAACCGCACATCAGTCACAGGGGCTTGAGTTTCAAAATGCTTTTTGAACTTTTCCTCATCCAAATTTAGAGGAAGATTTTTCACAATAACTCTCGACCTAAATATGAACCAAAAAAAGAAACAATATTAATATTTCTATAAAACAATATGATTAAAATCTATACTCACATATTGATGATGCTTTGGTTGTATGTAAAATGCAAAATTTGAGGATTCCTTCTAAAAAAAAAATTCTCAAAAAAAAAAAAAAAAATAAAATAAAATAATAAAACTCCCAAAAAGAGCCCTAGCCCCAAAGTCCCAAATCACGAAGCTGTGATTCACCCGAAAGATCATCACGTGAATCTTGCAATACTCGACCCACAGTTCCATAGAGAACATTGAATAAAAACGGGTGTTGTAACGCTTGTCTCGCATTCCACCGTTTATGATGATCAACCCTTACTAGACAAAGCACAAAATCCAAAGCTAACCTTGATATTTTATCACCACACATTAGCTTTGTCAAATTTTTTACCATGACAGATTGTTCATCTAATCGACCCGATTCTTGCAAAGCTTTCGAATGATAATCTTTTACCCAAAAAGCAGTTTCTCGATCAGCATAAATGTCTAGAGGTTCAATTACTTTAGAGATGCATATGATTGTTGTCCCAAGATTATTGTCCGGCATTAGCTTCCAAGAATTGCGAAATGCCTTGAAATGATAATTGACAAGAAATTCGAGTAGCATTGTTCCTACGCTCCAAACATCGATTTTTTCATCAAAAGTAGGATCACCCACCAGTACTTCTGGCGCGCGGTATCCTGGAGATTGTATTTGAAAATCGTCATTGTATGTTGATAATTCATTTATTGGGGTTGCATTACCAAAGTCAATTATCTTGATTTTGCTTTTAGTTTCGTTGTTAACGTATAAAATATTTTCTGGTTTAATATCACAATGAGCGTAACCCTTTTCATTTAATTGCACTAATCCTGTAAGCATTTGCAATCCAAACTTTGCCAATTCACCATAAGGATTAGTATCTAATTTCAACACTCTAGTCCAATCCAATAACTCTTGTATCACCACGACACTTCCTTCTTCATCCAACTCATACCCACCCCAAAATCTCACACACGTCTCTAAATCATCAAACTTACACAAATAGTCTAAAATTTCCAATTCCTGCTTGCCTAATGCCTCATATCCTGGTTTAAATCGTTTAATTGCGATACATCGTAGCGGGTTATCGAAGGCCAAATCCAAATTTTCGGCCCGATAAATATGGGCAAATGTGCCTTCTGCTATGCGAGAAAGGATTGTATATTCCCTAAGATCATCAGGGGTAATGACAAGGAACTCAGAATGTGTAGAACTCGATATTTTTGATGGAGTTGACATAGAAAATATCACTTGAGTGCACCGAGCATGATTTTTGTGAATGAATCCACTGAACTTCTGTTTAACCGCGTTTGTATAGGGTTAGGGGTAATATGCAATGAGAAATAGTTGATTGAGAATTCTGTAATCAACATATATATATAACACTTTTGATTATCAACATCAATTAGATAGATTAATACATTATGTAAAATATATCGAAAGAAAATATTAATTTTAACACCAATAGACGATACATTTGAAGTGTTGCCTTTTTTCTAGGATTTGTGGCTTCTAAATACCATGTTTGTATAAGCCAGGAATTAAGGTGTTAATTTCAAATGTTTCAATATGACTGATATCAGTCATGACCGTAATCGTTTGTATCTTCAAATGTTCCCATAATTTAGTTTCCTCTTGATACAGCGAATTATTTTTCAAAAAGATCCAATTTTTTTAGATTGTGACTCTAGAAAATACTCAAAATATCAGATAAATTAATCATTTGTATGATTCAGAATGGATAAACAAAATGGTAGCTACAAAACAAAGATTTAACGTTTAAAATTTATACATCTTGAACTTACAACATAACAGCAATTGAAATGGAAATGGCGGTCTGAACAAATGGATAAATATTTTATGAATTGATGGAATTTAGCGTTATTTCAATATTGCTATATTCAACATCGTGTCAAGACCTTGTCTTTATCCATAGTCTGTTTTGTGTTACCCCTCTCACCAGACCTATGACAAACGATACTAGAACCCTAATTTCCTTTGTCGATTTCGTTGAATGGTAGCACTGAATGTAGAAATATAAATATAACAATATAAGTAAACACATGTAGCAACATTGATTTTTGTAACTATTTCTCCATAAAATTGGAACTGTCATATTCTCTATGGACAGTTTATGCGTTTATAAAACATTTTGTGGAATAAGTATAGTTTAATTACATACATGTAATGTTGATACAAGACATGCCATTGATGTTTTCAATTGAAGTGTTTTCATTCATGTGTTTATATAGGGTAATCATCATTGTCATAATAATGTCAACGTGGTTTTTTGTGGAGAACTTTCATTATTGAAAAACTTAAAGTTACTTCATAGAGATGTGATCAAATTGACATATAGCACACATTCAGATGACGTGAATTTGAGATTGGTTGCTGTTGTTAAGAGAAGGTGGGGGTTTATCAATTTCCTTACCGAATTAAGAATTTACGACACAAAAAGAAAAACGTGCTTATTGGATTTTTCAGGGTTCCCACCAAGCCAACTTTCCACGATCCACCATATAAAATCAGATTGTTGTCAACCAAAAAATCCTGTTTCTTTTTCTCTCTCGTTACACTTACTTTGACATTATTATTATTATTGGAAACAACATCAACAAAATGGTTATTATTTCTAAGGTAGCAGCACTTGTCTGGTTTATGGCAGGTAAAGTTCTTGCGGCAAGTTGGATGTCGCTTCTTTTTCAACAATCACCAGAACAATTGGTGATTGAAGAAGACGATCCTGATGGGCATTTCAAATGTCCAGTGAATTCACCGTTGTCTTGTACACCGGGGACCGTAAATTCATGTTGTATTGAGGCAACTAATGGATTGTTTTTGGCTACACAGTTTTGGGATTTTTATCCAGCTACTGGACCTAATGACTTGTTTACGACACACGGGTTATGGTCGGATAAGTGCGATGGTGGATATCAGCAGTATTGTAATCCTAGCTGGGGGTTGACCAACGTAACTGAGGTTCTACTAGACTTGGGTGAGCAAGAATTGTTGGATAAAATGAAGTTGACTTGGAAGAATATGGGACATAGTGATGAGCAGCTATGGTTACATGAGTTCAACAAGCATGGAACTTGTATGTCTACTGTCAACCCGGCTTGCTACCCGGAGACTGCAGAGCAATATCGATATGCTGGTGATTTCTTCCAATCTGTTGTTACTCTTCAAGATCGCATCCCTACTTTTCAATTCCTTGCGGATGCTGGAATTCATCCTTCCACTGAAGTCACTTACAAACTTTCTGACATTGAAGCTGCATTGAGTAAACGTCATCAAGGACATGGAGTTCGTCTTGCCTGCAAAGGAAACGCTTTGCAAGAAGTTTGGTATTTCTACCGCCTTAGAGGTACTGTTGCAGGCGGACAATTCCTTCCTGTAGATCCTGATGGAGCAAGCAGATGTCCCGATGACGTTTATTTTGTTCCTAAAGGCAAACCTGCTCCCGGACGCGGAGGTCCTCCCGGAGGCGGTGGGCCCAGCAAAGGCAAAGCTTTCCTAAAACCCACCAACCAACCTGGATGTCTGATCTCAACCGGTAACTGGTTCACTTCTGGTACTTGTGCTCAATTCGCACTTACTGAAGCCGAATTTGGTGGTGTATCTTTAAGATCTTCTAAAGGAAACTGCAACATTGTTGACGGCATTTTTTCTTGTACTCATGCAAACTCTCCAGCTCAATTTGCTTTAGAAAAAGATGATGATGGTACTGAATATATATCATATGGAGGTGATGTCGAATGGAGTGCAGATCATGTTCCTGGTCGTCAAGAACAAGTTAAGATCTCACCTGGAAAAGCAGGCCAAATTAAATTTAAGCTTGAATATACGACTGAATAAATTGACAAGAATGGTATTCATCAGCATATGACAATTGATTAGAACAATTAATTTATAATCAATTTAAGATTATTAGTAAGATTTCGCACACATATATATTCATCCTTATACAACATATTTTTTTTAGTAATATAGTAACTTATATACTTTCACGTCATGTTATAGTGCGCACATATGTAATAAGGCTACAATTTAATAAGATTAATTTGAATTTTTCTTTATAAAACACGAATTGTGCTTTATATTTCAACAAGTCACTATATCCATATTTTACAACAACAGCAACATACCAGATTAATTTCATTTATTTGAAAACTATGTACATGGGTATGGACATATAACACACAATTGTCAAATCTAGACACCCAAAATAAAGCTGGTTTATTCTTCCAATAGAAGAGAGCTCAGTTAATCAAATAATAAAAAGAAACAGTATACATATAAAAATTGGTACCATAATTTTGTCTCTATGTGTTTCTATTTATTCTCTTCTTAATATCTAACATATATTTATATGTTTGTGTATATATGCACATTATAATACTCTACTCATCAGTTTTTGAAATCTTGTTATTCAAACCTTTAACCGATTGTACCCAATTAACAAAATCTAAAAACATACCAGGTTGAATTCTAGTTCCTTCCAGCAACCATTTTTTCAAATCGGATGAATAGACATTTAAAACTTTATCAACGTATGATACATCATTTAGGATCAGAGTTTTGGCTAAGAATACACTTGCTTGGTTACAAGCTTGAGATAGTTTATGTCTCATACTTGAAGTAGCAATTTTATGGATTTCTTCAAAATAGTCGAAAAGTTCGGTGGAGGAGAATGATTGTTGGGATTGGGTAAGGCGGAGTTTGAAGATTTTGGTTTTGAGAATGGTGTAGGCGCGTTCGGAGAGGGTTTTGGTGTTAGTGATTTCGATTACGGTAAGGAGGGGGAGGATAGAGGAGACGATGAGGGGAGAGTTGGGTTGACTTTTGATGTATTGTTCAATTAGGTCAAGAACTCTTGCCTTTAAGTGGGCTAGGTCTTTGTTGACTGGTTTACGGCCGTCCCGTTCAGTGAGAATTCGGCGACGTTCCTTAAAGATGGCAGAGAGTTGATCATCTAAGGCAAGCATTTGTTCATCGTCCATGGATTCTTCGTCATCATCATCACTAGCGAGTTCATCAATTCCTAATGCATTTGCAAGCGCTGCTCGATCAAGGTCATCTTCTCCTTCTTCATTATCATTTTCTTCTTCATCATTGTCATTCTCCCCCTCTTCTTCTTCTTCTTCGTCATCATCATCATCATTCTCTTCTCCATCTTCTCCCTCATTTTCAAACATTTCGTCATGTCCTTCCTTTGACTCCTTTGTCACTAAAACATCGAAAAGTAGCATCAAACTTTCTTTGGTAATTTGATCCGAAAAACTATTCCATACAACCCCCGAAACTTTTCTCAATAGTGCAGATTGCCTAGACATAAAAGAAAGAATAATCTCTGTAAGAATTTGTGTTGCATCTATAGCTTCATCACCACCTTCTTCTATGCTTGACTTCCCAAGAATGGTCTTATAACACAATTGTAATTCATCCAACACTGATGCAGCTTCAGGATCCATGGAATATACTTGAAGTAATACTAAGGAAAACAAAAGTTCAAATGCTTGAAGTTGAGGAGTGTCGGCATGAGGTGAAGAAAGTCGTTTCTTTCTAATTTTATTAAGTGTTTTGATTGCCTTGTTTTTAGCTTCCAAAAGTTCGCCTTCGAAAGGTGTACGAAGTTCATAATCTTCCTCTAACTTAATCAAGTTGGCCATAGCACGATGTGCCCAAGATGTGCTGTCGGATCTCTTAACACCAATTGTAGCAGTAATAATAGATATCAATCGTTGTTTGCATTGTTCAATTGTCTTATCAGTAAATTCTGGGTCGACGACAAATTCATCATGTTTACGTTTCTTGGAAGATAATGGTTTAAAGAACCCTTCTCTAGTAAGAAGAGGTAAGATCGAATCAATCCAATCATTTGGAGTAGCTGGATTATGACAATGAGTTTTGACAAGTTGAAGGAGTAAATCAAGGGACCATTGACGACGTGATTCTACAATCTTTTGTTCTGTCTCTCCTGGTTTGCAAATAATATTTAATAAAAGATCGGAGACTTCTTTAAGTTGTTCTGGTTGAATAGCTGCAAAAAGTTTCTGAGTAGTCTTTGTCTTTGTGAATTGATCAAAAGTAATGGATCCTTGTTTGGACAATAACAAACATGTAAGCATGGTAGGAATAAGTTGAGGTTTTGCAGTTCCGGTAGAAACGATAGTTGTTGCAGCTTTACTAGCAATTCTATTCAAATATCTATCTTTCTGTGAAAGTTGATTCATAAGAGATCTCATAAAATTGGGGCTAAAAAGAATTTTCACCTGTTCTGGTCGTTCTAACGTTTTCAGGAAGAGAATAAATACTCCAAAACCCCAATGTTTACGTTCATTAGAAGCAGTACTTGCGAAAAATCCTTCATCAATAATAGCCTTCCAAAATTCTTCTAATTGAATATATGTAGATTCTGATTTCTGAGATTTGTGAGATTTCTTGTGTTTCTTTGATTTCGTTGATTCGGGGGCAGTTTCTTGATTGTTGAAGAAACTTGCCAGTTTCGGCCAAGCTACATGTAATGTAGATTTCCAACTACCTTTTTGTTTCGTCTTATCTTCAGAATCAGGGTCGGCGGTATCAATTTCTTTTAAAGCTTTAGAAAGGATATCTGTATTTCCCTTTGCTAATGGATCAGCATTTACCCAACCATTTTCTAAATTTCCGTATTTATGTCTAAGATCATCAGGGATACTAAGATAAAGTGCAACACCTTCACTGGTCAAAGTAAACTTATGTTCATGAACTTTGACCAAAAGTGATTCGACGATTTTCTCAAAGTCCAGCTTTGCCGAAGTTTGAACTTTCTCGACCAGGGTGCACAAATCTACAAAACATGGTTCACTCAACCAAGGTTTCTTATCGGCAAGATCCAACGAAACTTCAAATATACTTAAAATATCTTCGACTGTTGTAGTTTCGGCTTCAATAAGATTGGAATTTATCAAGACTCTAATACCGAAAAGTCTTCCCAAATACAGAGCTCTTTGTTCATGACCTTTCAATTTACCAACCAACTTTGTACCTTCCATTAGCGCATCGAGGTACTCAGGGATACTGATTTTGTCAGATCCTCTAACATTAATAACTTCATTCAAAACAATCGAAAATCCAATTCTACTTGAATCACGAGGACTTGCCAGTCCTTTAACAAGTCTAGCGAATGCATATTTCCAATCATTTTCATCGTTACTTTCTGTCAAAGTATCAATCAATTTAGCTCCTGCATTCAGTCGATCTTCATCGCTGTTGCTGGCTAACTTCCAAAAACAGTCCAAAACTTCCTTAGATGGCATTTAGAATATATATATCCCCTATGATTTACTAGGAATCAGAATGAAAAATATTTTTATTCGTATTTTTTGTTTATATTCGTGTATAAAATTTATAGGAACGTGCGTATACTCAGGGCTGGGAGAGTCCAACTTCCCAAAGTTTCAAACATCACAGTTTTTTTTTGTTTGATATTAATCTACATTACAGAAAGCCCAATAGTTGATATAATCGCACGATCAATCGGCGAATGATAAATTTTTTGCATTTAATGAAATAGATGAATAAAATATGAACATGGACAGTATTGACATTATCAGTTTAACTTCAAATGTTGTCAATCGATCTTCACCAGGAATAGCTTCACCAGGAATAGCTGGGGGAAAAATAAGACATTTCATTACTTCATACATAAGCGCGTAGTTAATTTTACGTTATTCATTTAACAGTTGACGTTAATTGAAAGAAAAATTTCCTGCTTCAAAACGTTGTCAATGCTTCTTATTTGTTACGAATTGAACCGTTGCCGTCGAAACACTATGAACTAAACTAAGTGTTAAGTCATAAAACTAACATGTAATTACCAGGGCTAGGGTAACATACATCCCACCAATCAACGGCCCCGATCAGTCTCGGTGTGAAATTTGTAGAAAAAAAAAAATCTCCAAAGTTGTCTTTTTCCTCTTCTTTTTGACATCACCAACTCCTTTCCTTACCCATCCATCCATACATACAAAATGTCATCCAAGATCTCGTATGTTTTTGTTCTTTATATCAATTCTTCTTTAAGTGGTTTGTTCTAACATTTTGGTGGTGATTTTAGATTCAACAAATACTTGCTTATCGCTGCTCGTGTTACCCGTGCCGCTCTCAAGGACGAGAAGAAAGTCATTGCTGAACGTCGTGGCCAAAATGACGCCAAATCTGCTGTCTGGGAAAAGGGTGTTCGTACGTATTTTTTTTATTTAATTGCTTCCTTGTTTTTTGTTTCCAATGTTTTGTTGACTAACTTTTTTTTTTAATTAGAAGCCGAGCCTGTCTCCATTGGTTCTAAGAAGGAGTAAATCGTCCAAAAATATCTTGAATAATATTAATGTTACAAATATAGTTAACGACATGATACATCAATCAACTGATGTTTTTTTTCATTATCATATTTTATTTCTGTTTTTTGTTTTATTTTAATGTCGAAGGGATGTGATTGGTGAATGTATGAAATTTGTTAGGCATACCCTAACCTCGACCATAGTTTGGCGTTGTTGGATCAAGCAAGCATTCAGACGATTGTTAAATTAAAGAAAAAAGTTATAAACTGATTGAAGGATTGCATGGGCTTCATTACTTCGTAGCATTCATAGGATTTTTTTTGGGAGCTAAACTCTGTAGGATTTTGTTTTGAGACCCATGGTAGTTTACAACAAATTAACTCGTAGATTTGTGCATAGGTTGTGATAGTGTTTGATAGTTTTTTTTTTTTTTTTTTTTTTGATAATTTCGTAATTTTAGTTGAGGATTTCATTTCCTTCAGATTCACTGCAATATTTCAGGTAACAATATGTGATGATTTTTAGGCTGAGATCGGTTCTTTTCCCTTTCCATGTTTTGACATGAAAATAAGAATAGGATTCAAACTGTATACAGATCATACTTCTCATTCTGATCTACTTTGTGTTTTTGCATCAAGGAATTTATAATGTAATACTGTCCTCATAGAATCAATTGTTACAGTGCATTTAAAGTTCTTTAAGTTGATCAATTCTAGGATATTGGTTTTACTATTCTATCAATTGTAAAGAGACTATATTGCAAAGTTCAATTGAGTTTACTTAAAATATTTGATTTGTTTAGAGATATTGATTGTTCTTTTGAAGATTATTGTTTTTGGTAAATTTTTAAGGATTGGTTGTGTTATTATATTTACAGCTTAAAAGTTACTAGTAGAAACTAATGATCACGTCTACACAGAAAATAACTTGTTGATTGAGTAAAAACATGGTTAGAAAATAGCCATCAGAATAGTAAAAACATGGCTAGAAGATAGCCATCAGATCAGTAACAACAAGATTCGTCACAGATGAAATGACCAGTAAAGCAGAAAATAAAATAAAATTGGTGAAGTTTAAATAGGGAAGTTATAGCGCTTAAATACAGGGACAAAAATCTCACCCCACATTTTTATTTTGTTTTATATGGCGCATACATGACAGTAATAGTTACATACATACATACATAGGGGGTAATAACACCGTTAGACCTGCTGCATATTCCTATGTAGTCTTGGTATACACCGTTATTATACACGGGGAATAAAATTGGAATCGTCTGATATTTCCTTACCGATCTTTATTCTCTCCCTTTTTTTTCTCTCTCTTTTTCTCTTTCTTTTGCTTATTTTTATCTCCTTTATTTCTCTGTAATACTTGGTTTAAGGTTTTTTTTATGGATATTTGTGATAATGGAAAATAAACAGCCCAGTATTGATGCTGGTATTAGTACAGGTACTACTACTGCTAATAATGGTGTAGGTGTGGTGCCTGATAATCATCAAATAAATTCAGGGGTAATAACTCCCGCTACATCTAATCCAGTCAAAAATATTTTAATTAAAATTGATGAAAAAGTTGAACAGTCTGATCATCCAGTCTTTGAATCCCTTAAAGCAAATACTCATTTACAAAAGTTACATAGTTTGGTATTTGGTCATAGATCACCATTTTCTACTTCTTCATTTTCTTCGTCATCATTAACTGGAGGAGAAGTTGGATCAACATCTGAGAATTCGGGATTTTGGGGATCAGTGTGGAGATGGGTTAAGGAACATAAAATTCTTACAACAATGATTGTGTTAGGATTGACAGGTGGTACTGCTTATTATATTTATAAAATTAATGTGGGTGAAATTAGTGGATCAGAAATGTTGAAGTTTAGGAAAAAAAGATTGGCCAGGAAGGCTAGTAATGGAGGTAGAATTGAGGTGGTGGTACTTGCTGGATCCCCTACTGAACCTCTTACGCGGACTATTGCAACAGATCTGTCAAATCGAGGATTCATCATTTATTGGACAACGTCAACTGAAGAAGAACAAGAAATTGTATTGAATGAACAAAATGATGATATTAGACCGTTACCAATCCATACGCATGATATCAAATCAGTTCGTAAATCTATTAGAGTCTTGTCAAATGAACTCAATGTTCCCATTACTTCATTCCCTGGTGCAGTTCCTCATATGCTTTCGTTAGCTGGTGTTATTATTATTCCTGATCTTTACTATCCTACTGGACCAGTCGAATGTATTGATCTAGCTACATGGTCAGAACTTTTGAATTCAAAAATCTTGGGGCCTTTATTCTTACTTTCAAATGGACTTTTGGATTTGGTAAGAAGTCACCAATCTCGTATTCTCTTTGTTTCACCAACAATCTTAGGATCTCTCAATCCCGGGTTTAACGCTGCAGAATCATTAGTCACATCAGCACTTCAATCCTTTTCACTCTCGGTAGCACGTGAGCTACAACCTCAATCAATCCCTTTCATCCATGTCCGTATGGGAACATTCCAATATTCCTCCAGTAAAATTCACTATGATCGACAAATTCAAACTGCGGTTCGTAATGATATATTAAGTTGGCCAGAGAATCTTCGTTCATTATATTCCAGACCTTATCAAACTACTTCGACATTGCAAGTGAAGGCAAAAGAGATGGGATCACCGATAAAGGTGTTGAATTATGCTATATTTGATGCTCTGGAAGATGTTGAACCAAAACGTGTATACTATGCTGGTAAAGGTGCTTGGATATATCATATGATGGCATTATATTTGCCTGAGCATGTTGTAGCTTCATGGTTACATCCTCCGCCTCCTAGAGCACCTCTTGCCTTACAAAAGGGATGGGAGCCACTTTAAGCAAACAAATAATAAATAATATGCTTGTATTGTAAAGAAATGCAAAGAGCGTGTAAATGTATATATAAATAAATGAAATTTTCAAGTTGTTAATTGATGTTGATAAGCAACATTATTTCGTTTGTCAGTAAGTTGAGATGGAAAAGGAATGATGATCAATGGTTATAATTCAAGGTTCAAAAAACTCTGATCTACCTATCTTCTTCTCTGTGAACCAGCACTCTTCCCTGGCTGATTCAATTTCTCAGTTCCCTTCTTCTTCACCGAATAATCCGGAAATTCCATAATTTCTTCCATACTCATAACCTTACTCAAATCCCCATCCAACAATTCCACTACCCTTAAATCTTTCCATGCAGTTTTTTTCGGTTCCGCTTTTTCTCCACTAATCCCACCATTGAAAAAAGGTGCCGACAATTTACTTTCTTCTTCATTACCATCTTCATCACTATGATTAGGATCATGTTCAGGGGCAACTATGATATCATCAAATTCTAGTTTGTCAGAAAATGGTTGACGTTGGGCGGAAAGCCAATCATCTTGGAAAAGAATGGATTTGGGATTGTAGAGATGAAGGTATGAACGATGAGAGTCTGACATGATGTGGTTGGCTGTTCGATTCGCTAATAATTATGAAGGTCTGTTGGAAGGAGATTTGAACATGAAGTTTGGCAAGAAGGTGGAAGATGAAATTATGGGTTCGGGTAAGTTGTCCTTCAGTCAACCCTACAAAAATTCAGTTAGCTACACCTTTTTCATAATACTTCTCCCCGATCAACTCGATCATTAACTTTTCAATTTCATAAGTTAATATAAAAAATAAGTCAGCAATGGAAGAACTTAAAAGTCAGGTATGTGATTTTCTCTTTTCTCTTTTATTTAAGTTCTTCTCGTTTTCTTCGTGTTCCTTAAGTCAAAATTAAATGTATTGTTTAACCGAGGAAATGTTTTTTTTTCATGTATTTGGGTGTAATAGTTAGAAGATATGGGGTTTACAGCCAATCAGATTGCAGGTGCTTTGAAGAAGTCAGTCAATTTGGAACAAGCCATTGATTATCTTGATAAGTATCCTGATGGAGAGCCACCAGCACCTGTTGCGTCATCATCATCATCATCAGCACCATCAACAGCAGCAACAGCAACGACAAGTTCAGAGGCTCCAGAAGAACATCAACAATCACTTGACGATCGACTTGCTGCAATGAAAAAACGAGCTGAAGCACGTCGCAAGCAACAAGAAAAAGACGAGATCAAAAACAGTCAAATCCGTAAAAAGCTCGATCAAGAATCCAAAGATGCTCGTGAACAACTTGAACGAAAACAAGCTATGCTTGATGCTCAAAAGAAACGTCAAGAATTGAAGCAAGATATTGAAGCTCGTAAACGTGTCTTAGCAAGAATTGAAGAAGATAAAAAAAAGAGACGGTTGGCAGCTTTGAAAGCTGCTGGGAAAGATGTTCCTTTGGAAGATCAAGAACCATCAACATCCTCCAAAAAGCCTGCCGTTTCTACTACTAATACTTCTAGCACTACTCAATCACCGAAGGTTAAGCCTACTACTTCCACGATCAGATTTAGAGTACCTGGAACTCCTGCTCCTGCTCAATTGACTTTCCCCTTGGACACAAGGTTGCTTGATGTAGCACACGAGATTATTCAGAATCAACCAAATATTCATCGTATTGACTCGTTCTCGACTACGTTCCCTACAGTGGTTTATGATTTGGAAACAAATGGTCAATCTACGTTAGATGAATTGAAATTGATTAATGTCAACTTGGTATTAAAACCATAATAATTTGTTATCGCTACGATGTATATATCTATATCAATGGTATTAAAACCATAATAATTTGTTATTGCTACAATGTATATATCTATGTCAATGGTATTAAAACCATAATAATTTGTTATTGCCGCGATGTATATATTAATATCAATATCAGTTGGTCCTTCGCCTTAGATTCATACTTATTAGGATCTATATTGATCCATATATGTAGGTACATGCCTATGTACACACATATGCAATTATGTTTCTACTAAATATACTGGAATTTAAGGTATATGTTGATTCAGATAATTACCTCGGTATTCTACCCTTTATATTAAGTGATATCGTGTACATAGGTAAAGACAATGAAACGTAGATACTATTATGCGATGCTCCTCGGTGGTACTCGTAATATATCGTGTTAGCAAGGTAAGGACTGTAATAAAGGACGTAGTTTCCTTTTCCAGAGAGCAATAGAGAATTTACAGCCTGCTCAAGAAGGGAAATAAAGTCTACCAAGCGGCTTGGAAAAAAAAAATATATAAAACTTTCTTTTGATTCTCTTACAATAATATTCTGCATATTGTATCCATCTGACCATAAAATCCTAGCTAAAATGACAGTTAACGAAGAGAACGAGACTACACCAATACTACGATCACTTCCACCACCATTACCAGGTAATCAACCTAAACATTACCAGTACATTTACATTTCTCATCTTCTTTCTGCCCTCAACATACGGCTATTTGAATTTGGATCTGTTCTTTTCCTAAGTCATATCTTTCCCGATACGTTCTTGCCCTTGTCAGTCTACGCACTGTCCCGGTCATTAAGTGCCATTACATTGGCACATCGTATGGGAGCATGGATTGACCGTACAGAAAGGTTAATCACCGTACGAACATCACTTACAGTTCAAAGGTTGACAGTTGTATTATCGTGCATAGGGTTTGCATTAGCATTAAGTTCGGAAGTAGAGCAAACAAAGATGTTGATTTTGTGTGGATTGGTAGTTTGTGCTGGAGTTGAAAAAATCATGGCTAATGCCAATTTTGTGTCGGTGGAAAGAGATTGGGTTGTAGTATTGGCAGATGGTGATTTGAAGGTGTTGAGAGATATGAATGCCACAATGAGAAGAATTGACCTGGCCTGTAAATTGGCCGGTCCTTTGTTAATATCGTTTTTGGTTGAATGGTTCAATTTTTATGTGTTGGTAATGGGAATAGCTGGTTGGAATTTATTTTCCTTGATTATTGAGTACTACACTATCAAATGGGTATATTCAAATAATCCTCCTCTTCAAGAAAGTAAAGAATACGATGTTCCCCAAGTTGACCATCAAAATGGAAGTGGATTTTGGGATTCGGTGCAATTTTATTTTAAGCATAGACAGTTTCTGCCGTCGTTCAGTCTTTCTGTTCTTTATATGACAGTTCTTTCTTTTGGTCCTCAACTTGTTGCTTACCTTCTCTTTACTGGACATACACCTTCTAATGTAGGTCTGCTAAGAACCCTCTCAGTTCTTCTCGAAGTCACCACTACCTTTATTGTTCCATACACCAACCCCCCTTCCAGTGCACCATTCTACATTATCTGGCAAACCATTTCTCTGCTCCTTGGAGCCTCATTCATCTCCCTATCACCATACACACTGATTTCAGGAGTCATAATATCTCGTCTAGGTCTTTGGGGTTTCGATCTCTGTGTCCAATTAATCATTCAAGAAGGAGTAGAACCCGAAAATCGAGCCAAATTCTCTGCAATGGAAACTGCTTTCCAAAGCTTTTTCGAATTGCTGAGTTACGCTCAAACTTTGGTTTGGAATACTCCTGATCAGTTTGTTATCCCTGTTTGGATTAGTGTTGGGTCTACTATGTTTGCTTGTTTGCTGTATTTGATTTATGTATTTCGTAAAACCTGATTACTTTGTATGAATTCTCTACTATGTAGAATGTTTACGTGATACAGACAAGTGCTATACCTAATATGTACATACATACAGACACACTACACATATGTAACTTTTTTTTTTTGGTATATATTTTTTTGAACTTTTTTCGACCTCTCTACAGCAACATCAGTGTCATCTCTCTTGTTTACTTTAAATCATCTCATAAATCTATTGGTGTACTCATCTCTTTTAGTTTCAGAAAGCTAAAAAAAGAAATCCTAATCCTTTCATCCATTCCGCCCTATTATATTCTCTTGAGTTTTATTTTCCATAAGGTGTACATGGGAGTGTCCCGCAAATCACCATCAACTTTACATATATTAACTACTACCAATGTTTCTTGTTGCTAAATTCAACACTTTGATTACCAAACTCTACTTGAAGACTGCCTCCTACATTCCCTTTACACGCCAATATAGTGTTAGTGACAACGATGACTTCTACCAAAACTCCTACTACTACTACGAAGATTATGATGACCAACACCGACCTTCTACGCTACGTAGAGTCTTAACCAAAGGTGGCGAACAACTCCCCCAAACATGTGGTAAAGTTTATCGTCGCCATTTTGACAGTGATAGTTCCTACTATCGACCCAAGTTGTCACACTATAAAGTTAAGTTTCAACAGAATTGGGAAGATTTGAGGAAGAAAAATAGGGGTTATAATTATAAGTGGTAGAAATGTCTTCTTCATCTTTGG
>JAJMJJ010000087.1:6356-51144 GCA_030568955.1 Geotrichum siamense (nom. inval.) | reverse complement strand
TTATTTATTTATTTATTTATTTATTTATTTATTTATTTATTTATTTATTTATTTATTTATTTATTTATTTATTTATTTATTTATTTATTTATTTATTTATTTATTTATTTATTTATTTATTTATTTATTTATTTATTTATTTATTTATTTACCTAGGTAGGTAAGTAGTTCAAGTCTAATATTTGGAATATATTTTATTATATTTGTTAAAGAATTGGTAAATATAGAATGATAGTCTTGATAGATTATAAAAAAATTTTACAAAATTGTAAATAGGTTAATGGATTTCAAGTGCCCAATAATAAACAACTATGAAATTTTATACACTTAATTAGATACGTACCACACTTATATGTACGTTATGTACCTAAGAATAAATAATTTGGACTTTTAGAATAAATGCAGATGTGTGAGTTTTTTGTTGTTGTCTGTAGGATTCGATTGATTTTCAGTGGTCAGGGAGTAGTTCCAATACATCATAATATAATACAATTGCTCTAGCACGTTCCTCTAAAGCCTTTTGAAAGATTCGGGTAATGATATAATCATTTTCCATAGCTTGGTAGTGCTGCTTTCGTACATTCACACGAGAAGCCATTATTAGAATATCAGAATCAGCCCTTTCCTGCAAATAAACTGATATTGTTTTTTGAAAAATATTCCATTCATTTTCGTATTCACTCATTTTCGCTAGATATATTTGGATATCATTTTGATTAGGATTTGTACGAAGCATGGGTGGTGATGGAGGATTGATATTGACAACATACTGTGGAGAGTGAAAATCAACATCAGGTTCTTCCTTTGATGGCAAATTGGAAACATTAGTAGAGTTTTCAATTTTAAATTCATTTATGACTTGTGCTAGACCTGGCATTTGAAAATGGCCATTGGTCTGTGTTAACGGAGAAACAGTTCGAAAGCTATCAAAATTGAGTGGTCTGTGTTTCTTGCTAAACCTTCCTCCTGGTTCATAATTAGATGCTGTTCGTTTGGACTGAGAAATTTTCGGGGAAGAGTCTTCTGCTGATGTAGGAGGAGATCTTATATTAGTGTGCGTTTCTACATTTGTGATTTCAGGTTCTGAATTAGAGTCAGGAGTAGTACTATCATTTGCGGCATGATTACCTGTAGATTGATCCTCAGCATCCGTTTCAGAATCCTGTGTTAAGTCTACAGGTGTTGTAAACTTTCTTTTAGATCTTCTATCACGTCCATTTTTCTGAATAGGTTCCTCATTTGTACTATCTTCATGATCATTGTCACTACTGAACTCATAAACGCTTTCTTTTGAAGTCGATGGTTTAGTTCTATTTGAACCGGGGATATTGAAATTAACTTTGGCTGCATTCCTTGGAACTGAATGATCTTGGGGAGAACGTTGTGGCTTCGAACTTGAAGGTTTACTATAAGAAGGTTCATGTTCATTAGTGGGTTCACCAAAATGTTGACCTGTGGATTGTGAAGGTCTAGGTTTTGGCGCTTGTTCTGATTCCTGTGTTTGCTGCGCTTGTCTTGATGCTCTAAATTTTCCACTATATTCCCGTCGAGTTTGTCCAAATCCTGGTCCTGGACTACTCCTATAAGTACTTCGGTATTGACTTGCAGATTCTTTTGGATTTTGACTTTTCTGCTTAGACTCATAAAATCGAGCATCATAAAATGAATATCCATCTGTTGGATGTCTATCTGTATTCGAAGACTTAAAATATGTTGAAGACCGTGTTGTAAATGAATTTTTAGTTGAATACCACGATTGATTACTATAACTATTCATTGAATCGGACATTGGTGAATTATGATATTTCCTCGAGTCGTCGTCGATTCGAATAGATCTATCATATTCCATTCGTTTCACAGGATCACTAAGGACTTCATATGCCTCCTGAATTTTCTTAAACATATCGGATGACTCGGGCTTATTGATATTTTTATCAGGATGATATACTCGTGCCAATGTCTTATACGACTTTTTCAACTCTGACTCCGTAAATGACCATTGAACCTGCAATAATTCATAATGGGTCGACATTGCAAAAGAAAATTCGCCAGTAAATAGAAAAAGTAGTTAACTGTTTGCGGCACCGAATAAGCTTGGTGGCAATATTTTAATGATAAAGTTGATTTACTATGGGCACATATCAAGTTGATAAAAAAAATAAAATACAATAATAATATCTTTTGGTGAATATCATTTTGCTGAGTCAGATGATTAGAATACTTTTCAATCCAAATATACTAAATTACGTAATGTATTATATTTAAGAAGATCATAATATTTCCTAATAACTTATTTCTATAAATGGATTTGCGAAAATCAGCACCAATAAAGTATCATCAGAAAATGATGAGAATAATTTATATGTTGGGTTACGTAGAATTTTCAGAAAAATGGTCCGTATTAGCCTCTCTACTTAGTTTGTGGCCGTTCTCATGATACAGAGTACTTCTTCTAAAATTCTTTGAATTTTCCAAAATAAATATGTTTTCAGAATTAAAATCTGTACAGACCTCGAAATTTATATTTATATACGCAACACATGTATCAAAGTTGATAACTGCGCCATAACGCCAAAAATATGTCTAAGAGTACTTGTGAAACTTTTCTGTGCACCTAGAAGGTCTTTGTTGGTATGTATATGTTTTCCGTTTACACAATACCTGAAGTCTACACATTACAAAGTAGATCTCCTTTGGTCAATAAAAATAAAATAAAAATAAAAATAAAACGATATTTCCGTGTACCCTTCATTTTCCAAGTTATTTTTTTAATATAATTTTACAATTAATATGTCTGTATATAATCAGATTATTGTACCTCATAAAATGCTGAAAAAGTGTGATAACAACAATAAATATAATAAGACGTATCGAACACCCCACTCATATCACACATCAATTATTTCTTAAGTTTCTTATCTTGTGAATCTTGTATATCTTCGGAAGTTCTTTTTGCAGGAATTTGTAATGAAGCGCTAGGCTTCGGAATTCCACTGAATCTTGGAATTCCTGTAGCGGAAGCAACAGGTCTTGGAATTCCTGTTTTATTGGCGTCCGATTTTTCAAGTTTCATTTGCAACATCTTAATCTTCATTTCATATGTTCGTTTAGACAATTCAAGAGACTGTCTTTTATCCTCTGAAAATGCAGTCTTAATTTTTTCAGTTTCAGCCACAGATGCAGCTTGAACAGCAGCTAGTTCATCTTGGTGTTGCTTGACTAGTTTATCAGATAAAAAGTTGGCTTCTTGAAGTTGTGCTTTTAGTTTTTCCACTTCAGAGACGTCTACCTTAGTGGATTCGGACTCCAATTTTGACTCCAAAGACGATCGAAGTTCGTTAATTAACTTTTGTGATGCCATTTCAATTTCCTTAGATTCTTTCAATTGAGATTCAAGAAGAGAAAATTTTTCTTTGAGAATTAAATAAGTTTCAGTTTCTTTATTCATATCATCGTACTTCTGCCTCATATCAGTTAAGTCAAGTAAAGTTTTATCATTCTTGATAGTCAAAGAATCATTCACACACTTTAAGTTTTGTATTGACTCTTTCAACTGTTTGACCTCTCCATTAGATGATAACAAAAGTGAAGAGCCATGAGAATTGGCTCGACTATCTAATTGTTGTTCCAAAGATGAAACTTGTGCTGCTAAATCTGCATTACGTTGTACCATTGCCTCAAGATCACGTTGAATCTGTCTAATTTCAACTCGAGCATCTCCTAAATCGGTTTCTAAATCTAAATTTTTATCCAATGCAAAGTCAAGTTCATGTTTAATGCTTCCTTCAGAAGATCGCTCCAACTGTAATTTGAGAGATTCAACTTGTTCTTCCAGCTTGGCTCTTTCATGTTCACGTTCACGATTAGATTCCATAATTTTTTCTTCCAGTTCTGATACATTTTTTAACTCGCTCTCTAACTCATTATTTCGCTGAACAGCGAGCTCCAACTGTTCAATAATATCATGATTTTCTACCTCAGTACCAGAGTTTTTAGATTCTTCAGCAATTTTGCATTTCAGAATCTCAATCTCTTTCCGTGCATTGGCAAGATCACGCTGGAGTTCTTCACTAGACGACTCAGTGGCAGCAAGATCTTCAGCAGCGCCAGCTAAAGTAAATACTTTTTCCTCTAATTTTTCATTGGTGTCTTTCAACTCTGTTGAAACTATTTGATTTGTAGCTAGTTGCTCCTTGAGATCCTCAAGTTGTGTTCGCAATGCTGAATAATCGTCGTTGCCATCGGTACTTGCAGGTCCTTGATTTTTCAGCAATTCAATTTCTCTTCTTAAATCTGAATTTAATCGTTGGATATCAACCAATTTACTCTTGAAAAATTCAGCCTCGACTACAGATACTTTGAGTTTTTCGTTTTCTAATTTTAATTTTTCAAGCTCTTCTGTTTTAGTTTTTAGTTCTAGGACTTCTTGAGGAGTGGGTAAAGTGATATTATCATTCGGTGAGGAATTATTTTTTGTTTCAAGTTCCAATATTTGTGCCTTCAAAGCATCAACTTCTTCTGCCTTAGATCGATAAGCTTCAATCTCACTTAATTTCAATGTGAGTTCTTGTATTTTCCTTTCCTTTTCTTCTAACTCAGAAGTTAAATGTGGATAGGATGTCAATGGGGTAGATGGTGTAGGCTCGACCTGGGTTTGAAGAGCTTCAAGCTCCGAAACTTTTGCCAGCAGACCATCAACTTCCGCTGCCTTTGCTTGATAATCACCAAGTTCAACTATTTTAGACTTAAGATCAAGAATCTCTTTATTCTTCTCTTCCAAATCAGTTACCAACTTTTGAGTTTCTCCTGCCAATTGTAAAGCGTGGTGACTTTCAAGTTCAGAGATTTTTGTTTTAAGACTTTTAACTTCCTCTGACTTAGCTTTGTAATTTTCAAACTCAGAGAGTTTATTTTTTAATTCTTGCAATTCGCTTGTCATTGATTCTGAATTAGAAAGAGACTTTTGAGCTTCTTCAAGTTTTAACTTAAGCTGTTTAATTTCTTCTTTCAACTCTGTAGATTTAATCCGGTGTTTATTTATCTTTTCTTGTGCCTCCGCTTTCAATTTTTCTGTTCTAGTCTCAGCTGCTTCCAATTTGGTTTGCGTTTCCTGTATTTTTGCTTCAAACTCTTCTGATTTAGACTTCTCGATCTGCTGAGAAACTTCTGCTTTAGCATTTTCTAATTCCAATACGTGTGATTGCTTGAGAGATTCGAGTTCCTGGTTTTTTTGCTCTGTCAGCTGATTCAATTTGTTTGTTGCTTCAGATAACTCTTTTTCCTTGATACTTAAAAGAGTTTTTGCTTGAAGTATTTCATTGCTTTTAAGTGTGACGGAGTTTTTAGTAATCTCAAGTTCAGATTTCAAATTATTATGGGAAGATGTAAGATTAAATAACTCAATCTCAATATTTTTGAGCTTTTCCTCTGAGATATTGGTTTCCTTCTGAGCTTCAGCAAGAGTACTGTCAAAATTTGCAATATATTCTTCTTTTAGCCTCAACTTCTCTCTCAGTGCAGTATTGCTTTCTTTTAGTTGCATTACACCATCTGTTTCGTGATTTTCTAACTTTTGGGACATAAATTCCAACTTTGATTTTACTCTTTTCAGTTCCTCTAGAGTAATCGAATTATCAACTATTAAAGCTTCTTTTTCCAGTGACAATTGAGAGATATTAGCCTTTAAGCTTTCAATGGAAATAGATTCTTCATAAGTTGGAGGTCGACTCAATTCCAGCTTCTTCTTAAGTTCATCTATTTCTCTCCTAGCTTCATTCAAAGAATCAGTAGTTACCTGCAATTGTTTATCCTTAATATCATCATGTTTCTCCGCTATTAAACCTTCAAGAGAAGACTTAGCAACAGTCAATTCATTTTTGAGCGTTCCAATTTGTGACAATAATGACTGGTTCGTTTCCTTATATGTTTCCACTTGCTTTGACATTTCCTGGACTTGTGACGTGGCACTGGTAAGATTCTCTTTGGTTATACTCAGTTCTTTTGAAAGATCGTCAATCTCTTTCTTAAGCGCACCCGAGTTAGATGCTTCAACGTCTTTTTCAAGCTCCTTTATACGATTTATGTGACGTGTCTCATTTGCAGTAGCAGTTGAAACATATGATTGAGAGACCGCAAAAATATCACTTAATTTATTCCGTTCGTCACTAACATCAGACAATTCTTTTCTTAGTCTTGATTCAACTGAAATCAATAAATTCTTTTGAGCTGTGATATCATTCACTTCAGATTCAAGCGATTCGACTTTTAGTAATGATACCCTAAGTTCATTTTGAACCCGATCATACTTTTCTTCATAATTAGAAACAGTGTGACCAAGGAACTCGTTGCGTGACTTAAAAGAATCTAGTTCATTCTTCAGCTGTGTATAATTTTTGTTCAATACCTTAAATCTATCCAAAGATGTGTCTAGTTGTGATTTGGTATTAGTTAATTGCACGGACAAAGTAGAATTTTCTCGTGAATATGTTTCCACCTGTTTATTAAGAGAATCCATTGTGGCTGAAATTTCTTTTCTATAGTATTCTAATTCTTCCTCTTTATCAGATAGTTTCTTTGTCAGCTCAACTTCTTTCAAATTATCTTTATGAGTTGATTGAAGGTCATCCCTTTCTTTTTTAGCCTTGTTGAACAAATCAATATACATCTGCTTCTCACGATCCAAAGCTTCTAATTTTGTACATAACGAAGTAATTTCACCTTGAAGACCTTCAATTGCACTCTTTACTTCTTCGACTGTAGCCAGCTCAACATCTTCTATCTTTTGCTGCATGGTTTCCTCTTGTTCATGAATCTTTCTCTTGAGAGCTCGCGTTAGTTCAAGAAGGTTTTCGTTTTGAATTTGAAGATCGTTTGCATTTTTGAAGGGAAGGAGCTTTTCTGTAACATCAAAACCCTCGGGTCCTTCAACAAGCAATTGAATTTCTGAAGCAGTTAATTTTGTTACTGGCGAGAGATTCTCCGCAAGAAGGAATTTGATCTGTTTAGAGAGATCCACGACCTTCATTTTAAGAGTTGGAATGACCTCTTGCTGAGAAGAAAATGAAGACAGCTTATTTCGAAGATCTTCAATGGTCTTTGATGAATTTTCTACAATAAATCCCATATTTTCAAGTTCCTTTTCGAGTCGTTTCCTCTCTTCGTTAGCTATATCCAAAGCTGGCATTTGGTTATCTCGTTCTTTTGTTACCAATTCAAGTTTAGAACGAAGATTCTGTGATTCAACTTTAACTTTTTCCAACTGAGACCTAGATTCATGAAGGTCAGAATAGAGTTGGACTAAAGTAACGTTACCTGCCAATATTTGAGCTGATGGGGAAAATATTTGACAGGGTAGATTCTCTGATACTTTCTTAGGGGAAGGAGTAGATGGAATAACAGGATTCTGGGGAATAACGCTCGGAATTTTCTCTGTAGATTGAGATTTTGATTTTGCAGACTTTAGTTCTTGTTCAAGTTTCTCAACTCTCGCTCGGGATGCTTTCGAAGAGCTCTCCCAAATTTCTACCAACTTCTTTTGTGAATCCATCTCAGACTTGAAACTATCTTCCGCCATTTGTTGAATGGACTTCATGTTCTTAATTTCCTTCTGTAAAGTTTGTAACTCCGAAGTAGATTTGTTGTAGGAAGTTCTAAGAGAATCGAGCTCGTCTATGCTATTAGAAAGTTTTGACCGTAGAGATTGAATTTCTTCTTCTAAAGCAGCTTTATTTGAGTCGGACTTTTCTTCATTAGTCCGTGATGTCAAAAATTCATTATTTTCCTTAAGCAATTTGATTTCGGCTGTTAAATTTTTCTCTTGTAGTGCATTTGAAAGCTGAATTGATTTGAGTTGTTGGACTTCACTTTCCAATTCAATTACCGACTTTTTGTTGAGAGAATATTCATTTTTAAGCGACACAAGTTCCTCGTTTAAGTCTTTGATAATTTGATTCTTCTTCTCTAGACTTGTTAAAAGCTCAGAGTTTTCGTCAAAATTTTTTGGAGGGATAATAGTTGGATCATTCGCAACTCCATCACACTTTGTTGAGTCAAACTTGCTGTTTAGTTCTTGTGCTTCTATCAATTTTAACCGAATTTCTTGAGTTTCCTGCAGCGTTTCATTTAGCTGTGTTTTAATTGTAGATATTTTCTCCTCTGATCCGGCTATTTTTTGTTCTACAGGTACAATGGCAATACAGTCAATAACTGTGTACAGAAAATGTTAAGGTAACAACTTACTATAAGTGAGATCATCAAGTAATTTTCGACTTTTCAGTACCTCGAAATTTTGAGCTTGAGCAGCAATTAATTCAATCACAGGTTGCGGAATTGATTTCAGAGTTTCATCATCTGCGTTAAGAAAGGATTTTACCTTTCGAAATGATGCACCTTGGTTGTCTTGAGACATTAAAACAGGACCTTAATAATGTTCACTGTGTAGACAAGTTGGTATGACGTGAGGGAAATAGAGTGTGATAAAAAGAGCGTTCTGATTAATTAATGTATGTAGAGCTCTAAAAAAGGTTGTGAAGTGTTAATTTGTGCCAGTCAATCTTGACGCGACTAGAATAAACTTATGTAAGTTGTTATTAATGAAGTAGTGAAAATCAAGCATGGAAGCTGCTAAAAAAACGTTTTGGAGGCATCCACAAAAAATAAAAGGTTGAAATCTAAGAATTGATGTTAAATCCCTAGGTGCATACAGACAAATGGGGACTAAAACATGATAGATTTATCTATTTTAAATATGACTGCCTAGGCATGTAAGTACATATGGCTACGTGTTAAAGAAATCGTCAAATATAATGTCCTGGATACAAATGGAGTATTTTGATCAAACACATTTTGTATAATTGGCTCTAACGAGGCCAACCATTAATTCTGTCGCAGCAACCAAACTATCAATTGCAATAGCCTTATCTCCAATTGCAGTCTTCACAGCACAGTCCAACCCTGAAAGACCGGCACATCCCATAATCAACGCGGTAGCTCCATTTGCAACAGCTTGGTTCGCTTTATCAACTAAGATGTCAACTACCTGACTATGATCTAATTGATGAATTTCAAGAACTCCTAAACCAGTTGTGTAAGTACCCTTGTACATGTGTCCACCTGTTCCAACCATACTCAAAACAGCATCGTCGAGAAGTTTTTCCCAAACGGTTGCAGTAGTGAGAATTGCATAAGGGCGACCGAGAGCAAGACAGTGCAGAACAGAGGCTTGAAATATGCCAATAACAGGTTTATCAGTTAATTCCCGGAGCATATGAACAAGAGCATGATCTGAGTAGCAAGCGACAATGAATCCGTCATGTTTTGAGATGACATCGTTTGTAGTGATGTCTTTGTAACAAACAGCAGCAGAAAGGGCACCGGTGGAAAATGAATCAATTTGAGCGGGTGCTTCTGCAGGTGCGGTGTAGAAAGAATAAGTAAATCCAGCAGGTGGAAGTAAAATCTTTTCGAGATTGTCCGAGATAGACTTGGATGAGTTGGGATTAATGATCAAGATAGAAGACATTGCGTAAATGCTGTACGTCGAAGAAGTAGTAAAAAGAGACAGCGAGAAGAAAAAAACAAAAAGAGGAAAACTCAAGATAAAGAGGATAGAGCAGTAACTAACTTTGTAGACGAACTAAATGATTCTGTAAATCTTTTTTATGGCAGACTGTTAAATGCGTTCAGTCGGTGGGCGCGGCTACATTATCCCATTATCAACTATTAAGTTCTAAGTATTATTTCAACACTCCTGTGTTTTGTGATTTTTTGGCTCTAATATAAAAATAATCGATTCTAATTCTTACTTCACAATGAAAGGTATTGGTTTGAATCCCCGAGTATCGCCAATAAATGGTAAATTACTTTACAATTGCAATCAATTCGAGGTTGACTACATGGTAGATAGCACATACTTCATTAGCGTTCTCACCTATTTAATTCCAGTGACTAATCAGAATATTTGGAGTATACATAGATAGTAAATTGTTATACTACTGATGAAGTATACAATGTAGATATATATTTACTTAAAGAAGCCTAATCTGTTCATATAGGTACCTACCTACAAACATTTATAGTTACCTTCATATAAATCAAAACTTCCCTAAATTTTAAATTTTTCACTTTACTATGCAATTTATGTCCGATCGTAATATGACACGTGATATATGTCTTATGGAAATCAATACTGACAATGGGTGGGTTACTTGAAAAATAACAGCTTATGCCACCTAGTCAGCCCTTTTACACGAAATTCTATTCTGTTCCATTTTTCACTCCCTCCCCCCTCTCCTTCCCCATCGTCATCATCCAACATCATCTGCTATGAGCACACAGCTACGCTTGCTTGATCTTGTCAAGCCTTTTCTACCCATTCTTCCGGAAGTTGAACTCCCTCTCAAGAAAGTTCCTTTCGAGGAGCGTATCACTTGGACCGTCGCAACTGGTCTGGCCTTTTTTGTCATGTCAGAAATTCCTCTCTATGGAATCTTTTCATCTGACACAAGTGATCCTCTTTATTGGCTCAGAATGATTTTGGCTTCTTCTAGAGGTACTCTTATGGAATTAGGTACCACTCCTATTGTGACAGCCGGTCTTCTTTTCCAACTTCTGGGTGGTGCTCAAGTGCTGAATGTGAACTTTGATCTCAAGAGCGATAGACAATTATTTCAATCAGCACAAAAGCTTTTTGCAATTTTGTTAACTGTCGCTCAAGCTGTTGCTACTGTTTTTTCTGGACTTTACGGTTCTCCTTCTGATCTTGGCCCTGGTGTTGTTGTTTTGTTGATTTTACAATTAGTTGCTGCCGGTATTTTTGTTATTTTAATGGACGAAATCACCGATAAAGGTTATGGATTTGGTACTGGTATTGCTTTCTTTACTACTTTGAATATCTCACAAAAGTTTTTCTGGAATTCGTTCTCATTGTCTTATAATGATTTTGGTCGTGGTAATGAGTATACCGGTGCAGTTGTTGCTCTTGTACACTTACTTTGGACCCGTGGTGACTGGAAACATGCTATTGTGGAGGCTTTCTTCAGAACTCACTTGCCTAACCTTATGCAATTTTACGCTACTCTCTTCACATTTATGGTAGCTGTTTATTTCCTTACTTTCCGTGTCGAGCTTCAAGTAAAGTCAAATAAGATGCGTGGAGCGTCTACCACATACCCTGTTAAGCTTCTTTATACTGGATCTATGCCTGTTTATCTTTTGACTGCATTCACAGCCAATATTTCTCTTCTTTCTCAAGCTCTTTTTAAGCAATTCCCTTCAAACCTTCTTGTCCGTCTATTTGGTACTTGGGAAGCTCCTGAAGGTGCCAATCAATCCTTCGCTGTTTCTGGTCTTGCATACTACTTGCAGCCTCCTTTTTCGATTGGAGAAGCATTTTCTCACCCTATAAAGACTCTTTTGTATGCATCTGTAGTTATCATCGGCTCTGCAGTATTTGCCAAAACTTGGACTGAAGTTTCAGGATCATCGCCCAAAGACGTTGCTAGAAGTTTTAAAGATCAAGGAATTGTGCTCGTTGGACATCGTGATGTTTCCATTAACAAAGAACTTAGAAGAATCATTCCAGTTGCAGCTTCAGTTGGTGGTGCTATAATTGGTACTCTTGTATTTGTTTCTGATCTCATGGGTGCATTTGGTGGTGGTGCAGCTATTGTGGTCGCTGTTACGACCGTTCAAAATTATTACGAAATTTTGGCTCAAGAAGGAGGTTCATTAAATGGTGCAATGACACAATTGATGAAAAATTAACATTAAAGTAAGTTAAACAAAAAAAATATTATAAAAATATAAAGATAGTATCATGACAATTACAAGTAGATGCTTCATGATATTTTGAATGATAACGATACAAATTCAATAGCGCTGTCATCCTATTTGTCTCGATGGTAATACGAAAAAAAAAAAAAATGAAAAAACTTTTCTTTTTCTGAAATAATTTTAATGCTTAGTCAGCAAAGTTTAAATGTGTTTATACATATGTAGTAATTACTTAATTCAGAAAAGAGTTGCCAAATTAGTAAGTTATCAAAACCGGTAATCATCACCAATCATCTAGTAATACTCATCCAAGATGCAAGTATACTAGTGTATAATAATGCATCTATAAACTCTGTGTACATACACATAGTAGTAGTGATTTAAAAACAAATTTTGATAAGAAAAAAAAATAATAAACAAATAAATAAATTAACCAGTAAAAATTTCCATACGTTTACAAATCGGGGAACCGTAAATTGGGTCCACCTACAAGTGAAAATGAAGGCAATCGGCCAATTAAAAAAAAAGAATAAAAAATAAAATAAAAGTAGATAGATGGCTAGAATGTATGTGATAAAGTCAATAGGAAAAAAAAATGGGTCTGTGTTCTTAACCACTGCATGAATTTAGAAATACCCCTGTCCTGTGTGGTAACGTTGTTGGAAAGGATGTTGTCCCGAGCAAACCAATAGTTATAATGGAGGAAAATTGAATATAAATATTTCTAGAACAAGCAATTTAATTTAAGTCAGTGTTAATATGTGTTCCTAGGTATGTAGCACTTGAACGTTTCTTCCAGGTGTAGGTGTTGTGAAACTAATAATAGGTTCTAAAATTTTCTGAACCCACAGTTCTCGTTCTCTTGAGGAAGTAATGTTTTCAACAAGTCAAGAATCAGTTTCCACATAACAACGTTTTAAATCGTTCAAGAATTTTGATATTCCATAATATGATCCGTTATTGTCAAAGGCACTCAAAATGTACATAGCACACATGCACATACTATGTCATACTATCCATTCCAAACCCCCCATCCATTTGAAATAGGACCCCCTTCACCACCCAAGAAATCCTCCCTATCCGGCACTTCATCATCATTCCAACCTTCAACACCCTTCTGGTGCCAGAAATGGAATTCGCTCAGTTTTCGTAAATATCGGTATACGGGCGAACCAACTGGAATTTGGAAGCCATGTTGAGATGCTTTGTCTTCGTAATGTTTTAATTCAGTGGCCCAAAATTGATCAAAGTTTTCAATTGCATTGCTCCTGCTGCTACTGCTACTTGGCTCTGTTGCGTGTGTAATCCTGATGGGCTCGAAGCCTGGAACTGGAGGAGCTGCCGTAACAATTGTTATGTATATTAAAACAAGGTGCGGTATAAGCAATTTCATTCTGGAAAGAAGAAAATGTGGATAAACAACTAGAAAATATTAAAGAAAAAAAAAAGTATATATATTTTTTAAACAATGGTTTTAACATGTTTATTTATATATGTATTTATAAATCAATTAACGGTATTTATGTCTACAAAACAAATCCTCATTTCAAGAAAAAGGAAGTTTAGGAACGAAAGGAAAGGATTCTGTTGAATTCCAAGAATGGAAAACTTCCCATATTAGACAATAAAAGTTTTTTTTTTTTTTTTTTTTTTTTTTTTTTGACTTTCCTTGTTCTGTCAATTGTGCCCCGGACATTCATTTGAATTATCAACACTATTTTGTTCATCTGTTCAAACTGTCCTTGAAATAAATCATCAATGGTATTTATGAAGAATTACATATTTTCATATATATACATGTGTTATTGTGTTCTTTTCTTATGAAAACCATATCTTTTTGCAATCTCGTAATGTTAACATATTCGAACTGCCCTTACCCATATAATATAGTTCAAATTCTAACATTTGACCATGTACCTTCTACAGAGCGATTCAATTGGTACTAGCAAGGGTCTATGGTTCTCTTGATCTTGATCCTTCTGAGCTTCTACCTAATGAATTCACATAATGACGACTATTTTGACACGCTAGACACACAAGTAAAGTCATTAATATTAACCCTACCTAATTTACTAGGCCCAACATCTCCTCCACCAGGACCGACAATACCCCTCAAGAAGGTCTATCTCATTGGGGATTCGCTAATTGAAATTTCTGGTGACCCATTTAATGAATTTCCATTATATACAGCACTTTCCCATGTTTTTCGGCGAAGAGCAGATGTTTTGAATAGGGGACTGTCAGGGTATAGTTCTAGATGGATGGCACACCAGTTTGAACGGTTGCGGATGGAGTTGGACCAGCTTTCAGATGATGCCGTGTTTATGTTTGTGTTATTGATTGGTACTAATGATAGTGTGCTACCTGGGAACCCTCATTATGTACCGTTGGATGAATATAAGGCCAATATGTCAAATCTCATACGCATGCTCACCCAATCTAAACCACAAGCTGCAATCCTACTCATCTCTCCTCCACCCTGTTCTCCTTTGATGCTTTCCGATCCTTCTTTCAAACTATCCAAATCTGGTCGTTCTCGTTCCAATGAATCTGTTCAATCCTACGTATCCGTTCTAAAGTCGTTATCTATTCAATCCTCATCTTCTCTATTCGAATTCATAGATCTCTATTCAACACTCATTTCGCAGTCTGTACCCGTTGAAAATTTTCTCTCCGATGGCGTTCATCTGAATGGAAATGGCTACAAACTACTTTTCATAGCTATTTGCAATGCTATTCAAAATTTATCTCCAAACCTTATCGAACTTCCAATGGTAGAACCACATTTCTCCACTTATATCCAGCAGAATTAAGACTTCTTTTCTTCTTCGGCATTTATGATTCTTTCTGGGAATTATACATTATTTTCTTTCTTTTTGTTGCGCTTTTGTAATAATTCCATTTCATTAATCGACTAAAAACCTAATAAAAATGGGAGGTTTGGGTGTAGAGGTTCACTACAATTAAGATATTAAAAAAAAAAGTCGTTCATTAAATTTCATAAATAATAAATAAAAGTTATATTCATTAATCGTCATGGTCGTTTCACCATATCACATTCCTTTTTCACATAATGATTTACCAAATGTTTCCAGTGATCTGTTTGAAGTCTTTTATATCTACTTCCTGTCCTTCTATCTCCTCTATTCTTCATTTCCTTTACTGCGTGCCTATACATTACACGACTCACTCTTTTGTTGATATTTGTGTATTGATCTTTGCTTATCCGACCATCATGATAAATCGGTCTTAATACCTCCCGTACAAGAATCTGTATTCGCTCTTTTTCCTGAAATCCAATATCATAACTGTGTGCTGACATTGCTGTCGTTGGTGACGGAATCGTTTGCTCTTCTTTTTCTTGCTTATTATTCGATTTTTCCTTCACACTTTCTTCTCGCATGGTTGCAGTCGGAGAAAATGATCCTTTACAAGAACTCGAGGATGAACTATTTTCAATCGAATTATGAAGTGTCTCGCTTGAACTACTGGAAGGTGAAACTTGTTCTAACCTATGTGGGAACACCGTTGATCCTTCTCTTGTGCTATGTGATAACATATTTAACTCTAAATTTCTACCATTTTGTAATACCGAGTGATTTTTAACTTGAGACGATTGCGATTCAGGCATTTCTTCAGAAACATGGGCTATCTCTGGTATTAACAGGCGTGAAGATGAATTTGGTAGTGAATCAGAAGCCACACTTAACGTAGGTCTGGTTGATGTAGTAGGTGTTGGGCATATATTAGGTGTGATCGACTCTCGATTGTGGTTAGCTCGAATACAACGAAGTAGTTGTTTTACTGTAGATGTATTAAATGAAAATGTTGAATTAGACGAAGTTGGTTCTACCGAAGATGATGACAATGAAGAAGAAGATGGAACTGATGAAGATTCCGACAATGAAGAAGAAGATGAAGCTGATGAAGATTCTGACAACGAATGTGAAGATGTTGGAAGTGTAATTTCCGGCTGAGGCCTCGCACGTCGATTTGGTAGTTTAAATCGCTGCGGAGTAGCATTTGACCCGGACGGGATTTGATCTCGGATAGGATGAGAAGATGATCGAATTGTTGGAGTTATAGAGTGAGGGGGCGTGAAAACACTTCGTCGTTGAGATGGTGGCTCATTTGAAGATGATTGAGATTCCTGTAAATTATGCATATCAAATAATATCCAAGCTTCAACTTCTTCTGGATTCATTGGTGGTCTTGAAGCTACTGGAGGAGGTCTAGTTATTGATGTGTTGAGCAAATTGCCTATTCTATGTCGACTCTGTGAAGGGGACGTTCGAGTAGTCATCCTTGCCCTTCGTCGTTGTTGCGAGTTTGCTTCTCGTATAACGAATTCTTCCAATATCTGATCTTGATCGTCTTGAAGATCACCACTAACAGGATCAGAAATCCTAGAAGTTATGTAGTCGTCTGTTCTATTTGCTTCTTCCGACCTTCTCAATTGTTCTAATCTTGCAGAATATCTCCTTCCTGAATTATTATCTCGCATCAAACCTCTTGCGGAGGTAATTTGTTCTATCACAGCAAAAAACTGGTCTTCCATCATTGAATAATCGTCATAATAATCAGGATCTTCGAGATACGATTCTGTGTCCACTGAGTAGTCAAGTTCATATGGAATTTCTTCAGGATAATGAATAGTAGGTGCACGTTTCGTTCGAACTTTGTAATTGCGAAGTACAGGGCCGTTAAGGCCTGATCTAACGGTCACTTCATTGAACTTTGCACGGCAGGTGGGACAGCCTAGTAATGTAGTTAGTAACCGTTTGAGAAAAATATAATTCGAAAGTATAGTTGACGAAGATGACTTACTATTTGTTACAGAAGCCCATTCTTTGATACAGCTATCATGGTATACATGAGAACACCCTGAGACATATGCTACCTCTGACATTGTGACCAATAGTTCAGGGCTAGGATTATTTCCTTGTGTACATGATACGGTTTTCTTTTTGTTTCGAGTATCAGTATCAGCTTCAATATGATTAGGGTCAAGAAAAGACTCTAAGCAAATTACACATTCAACTCTATCATGATCATGAGAATCTATTATTGCTGGCTTTGAAACAAGGTCAACGGATTCCTCCATTGCGATCATCAATGAAATGGGGTAAAAAATGTACTGTTTAAATGGTGTAAAGAATAATTGGTTTCTGGAGGGAGTTGGGAGAGGCAAGAGTCAGAAAGAAAAAATAAAAATAAAAATAATACAAAAACCTGGAATATGAAACACGTTCCAAATGAAAGATGATAACTGTGAATACTCATCGTTATCAAACAATATCAAGAGTCCATTTATGGCCGGTAATACTCTTGCCTGGTAAATGGCAATATGATGCGCACCTTAGCCATAAATTTCCTCTCTAAAGACGGTTGAATGCAATGATTCAATTATGGATTTCCGAAATATAATGCACATTACTCACTCAATCATTCTACATCAATTTTAAAATTTCTCTAGGGTATCATCAATGATACCCTCTCATGTACAAATGAAGGATCGCTTGCTATACGGTAATGTTCTACAGTTTAAATAGCAAGTGTTAGCAACATATTAACCTAACGTTGCCGTATTCTAATAGTAACCATTATAATTTCCTACAAATCTTTCAAGTTTTTTTCTACTCAAGATAATAACACTCATTCAGTATAAAAAACACACCATGTAACATTGTTTTCTAATCCTCCCCATTTTTTTCAAGCCATCACATATCAACTAAAATAAGATTGAATATTTTCGTGAATTTGTTTTTTTTATTGATCCTCAATGCTCTACAAAATATTATGAACATTTAAGCTTCAGCAAGATCTCTAAGACGCTTAATGGTAGTTCTGACAGTGGTGGCAGCAGCAGTGCTAAAAAAAGTTAGTACAAAATTTTCTTAAGGAAGGACAGGGGTAAATAAAATAAAACTTACCTCAAGGTGTAAGCACCACCAGCCATTCCCTTCTTGCAAGAAGGACAGAACCAGATACCAGTAGCAGTACGCTTGACATGAGGCTTACCACAGAAAGGGCAAATGTATGTAGCGTGTGACTGAGACTCAAGCTTCTTACATTGACGACGGAGAGATGAACCGTAACGGACACCGTACTTTCCTGTGATTCCGACCTTCTTAGTGCGCTTAGTCCTAATTCCAACATTATGTTAGTATTCTATCTTAAACTCGAATCATCTTCTAGTATAAGTCATAGTCATCTATTAGTCCCTTATGATGTTGCCGGCCGTTATATTTCTTTGTAATAATAAACATGCAAACCCAGCCAGCACAATCCAACTAAGTCGTCATACAGAACATTAAGATGCCAATGTCAACAAAATAATTTCAATTTTTTGTTCCTTACATTTTTGATGAGTATGATGTCTAGAGACCGTATAGGGTAATCGTGAGACAAGGTATCAAAGTTGAAAAAAAATTTCATGAAAAGAATTTTGTCGTTTCACTCATATGATTACATAATTTAGGTATAGGGTTAATTCCTATTTTATTGAACGCCAAGGGAAAAAGCAATCTTGTTCTGATAATTACCTAGAGTGTTATTTCAGAATGATATTTTAACAAAAGCCCTAAAGCCCTAACTAAAACTTTGGGACTTACAACTTTTATATAATACTTTATGTGATAAGTTTTTACTTCTTTGAGAATCGTAATCACATGTGCACATATAATGCCATAAAACAAACATGCTCCCATTATATGGGAATTACGGCTTTTTGGAAGTATTAGCATATGTCACAACATTAATTTAATACTTATTAATTTTAAACAATAGACAAATATATACATATGTATATGTGTATTCATTGTTAACTATATTCCTAACGTAACTGTCCTTGCTTTCAGCCTCACATAAAAATTATTTCTACCTAAATTAGACCAATCTGCTATACACAACTAACATAGCGAACAATTTTCAAGCACCTACATAATTTGTGATCTAGCAATAAGAAGAGAATATTATTTCAGTTGAAAATGTGATATCTCTGCTTTCACTAGACAACGAACTACAAATTATTAATAGTGGAAATGCGTATCATTTCTCTAAATTTATACAATAATAAATAATCCTACAATCTACCATCTTTTCAGCACACATACAAAGTAAGTAATAGGTACTGTATGTACTAGTAATAAGCGCACCCACAAAAAAATTAAGGTACCAAATTTCCCTAGGTGATTTACAGATTTAACTATGCATGCAACCTTGAATTAGTTTCTCTATTCACTATATATGAGAACTTGGATGATAACAGTAAATATGTATCTATTTCTTTCTTGAGTCATCTTCTTCGTTATCTCGTTTCCTCTTCATGTCAGTATCGATTTTTTCATGCAAAAATTGTTTCTTTCCTCCAGCACCTGCATAATCACCAGCAACTTGACCATGACCTCTCAAATTATATTGATATCCCACGAGACCTTCTAATCCTACAGGGCCTCTAGCATGAATCTTACCAGTGGCAACACCAACCTCAGCGCCAAATCCATATCTAAATCCATCAGCAAATCTGGTTGAAGCATTCCAATAAACACCAGCAGAATCAATTCCTTTTAAAAACTTTTCAGCATCTTCTTTTGATTCTGTGATAATACAATCGGTATGATGTGATCCATGTTCGTTGATATGAACAATTGCGTCTTCAAGAGAAGCAATCGATTTGACTGCCATTGTTAACTCGAGGAATTCGGTATAGAAATCTTGTTCAGTGGCAGGAACGAGTTGAGAAGCATATTGATCTATAAGAGATCCAGGAAGTGAGAGACGGATTTCGGGAGTAATCTTGAGAGTCACGTTAGCTTCAAGGAGTGCAGTTATAGCCGCAACAAAAGGTTCAGACTTTAAAGCTTTTTCATCAATTAATAAAGTCTCAGCAGCATTACATCCGGCGGGGTAATTTGTCTTAGAATCTACAACAATTCCAGCTGCCATTTCAGTTTTTGCGTCTGCTCTGAGATATAAAGAACAAATGCCATCTGCGTGACCCATAACAGGAATCTTAGTATTATTCTTAATATTTCTAACCAGAGCATTGCTTCCTCTAGGAATAACTAAATCAATATATTGATCTTGTTCCAACAGGGCTCCAACTTCATCTCTGGTTGTGACAAGTTGTAAAGCTTCAGAAGGGACTTTAGTTTTAGCGAGTGCCCTACTAACAGCAGCTGACATAGCTTTGAAAGAATGGGTTGATTCTTTACCACCCTTCAAAATGGCAGAATTACCTGATTTTAATGCCAATGCACCAATATTTGCAATAACTTCAGGCCTTGCCTCAAAAATGACTAATAACACACCCACAGGGCAAGTAATTCGATACAATTCCAAACCCTCATCCAACTTAGTTGCCAATGTAATTTTTCCAACCGGATCAGGGAGAGAACCAACATCCAAAATTCCTTGTAACATAACATCATACTTATCACCTTTAGTCAAATCTAATCTTTTAATTAAGGAAGGGGATAGTTTAGCAGCATTTGCTTCTTCCAGATCAAGTTTGTTAGCGGCAATGATCTCATCTTTTGTAACTAATAATTCATCATGAATACAACGTAAAGCCTCTGTTCTTTCTTCATTTGAAAGAGTTTTAAGAATTGCTGAAGCTCTACGAGCTTGTTTGGCAATTTGTTCCGACATTATTTTGTAGAATATAAACAGATAAAAAAAAAAATAAGAAAAAAATTGTGTTCTCGGGGCTGAAAAACTGGGGTGGACAAGTATGACTAAACTTTCTGAAATTTTCAAAGACCCCTACCCTCAAGTACTATCCAAGTTGATACTAAGCACCAACCAAAGAAGAACAATTGCCATATCGGGTAAAATAATTAAAAATCTACAAACCTTCAAATGTTTTGAGACGTGAGTAAATGAACATGAAATTGAGATTTTATTCAATATATTTTAGATATAGATCAAAATACATGTATTTAATTTCCAGTTTCACAAAGTTACTCGTAAAGGTTTGTTTGAGGAACATTCTTAATTTTATTTTAAAGTATGACATTTTATGACATAAAATTTAATTGAATACATACATATGTAGGGAGATCTACGAATATTGAACTGATGGACAGAGAATATTACATACATACATATGTACGTACATGGTTGTATGTATTTATGTAAATAGACATTGGGGGAAAACTAGGTAGCACCATTCCTTCAAAATTTTGTTGGAACTAATTATTCATATCATTAAACTTGTTGTAACTATGTATGTGACGAAAAGTTCAACTATTTAGAAAAAAGCTTCTACATTTCTACATACATACCTCTATAAGTAGGTAGAGGGTTCATTTGCGTAACATCTTTTTTACCTATTAATATCAAATATTAATGTTCTTATTATTGCTTAAAAAGCAAGTTAAAAGGAATAATAATATGTTCGACACAATTTTGTTCAAAATATTTCCTGCGCTAGCAATGATTACCAATCAATTATTGATTACTAATCTCGGCATAAAGTGTAGCACTGGAGAATGTACAACATGCTATTGAATTACTACAGTTGCTAAAACTTAGGTACATAAGTACATACATACTATATGTGTATTAAAAGCTCTAGATACATATATATCTACATATTCAGTTTCTGACGAGAAGAATTCAATTGCAGTTGATATATAGAACAAATTTTTATAGCACAAACATACTGGGTAAGGGTTGAGGTTTTAGGATCTCGTCAAGGGTTGCATATGCAATGGCTGCCAACTGCACATTCGATCTGATTCAAAGAATTCATAGCAATGTGACATTGATTGGGGTGGTAGATTATTAACAGTTCCCATATTTTTTGCATGCACATATGTTCTGGAGTCCCGATAATACAGTAGAAAGAGATGCTCTGTACAACTGTAGCTATGTCATTAGACTCATTGTTAAACGTCTATTACAAGCGTACTACAGATAGGGTAAGAATGGAATGTAGCAGATTGTGATAATATAATTGATACGGTACTACTACGTGCCTAGGTACCTCTGTATCGCTTAGATGTTTTGGACATTGTGCATATAAACGTAATAATCGTCGTGATTTTACGGTCAGTCGCTGTAACTACACCTTTCATGTGAAGACTGTCATAGAGATACCCAGCGGGTCTTTTGATTGGCCGAAGAGACGGCACACGACGACGCTATCTGGTCCCTTTTTAGTTCCCCAAACAGAAGTTGTGTCCCCTATCATGATCCCAAAACGGTGTTCACAATGCTAGTAACCTTAATATAAATTTTTTCCCACTCTTTAAATTTTCAATTTTTGGCGCTATTTTATACAGTTATCCCGGGAGTTTGATGATAACAATTGCAGCATGGGATTTTGCATAGTTAGAATGTATTGTGAGTTTGATCTACCATATATATCTGAGCATCCATATGTACGTAAAACACCTGCTTTATCAAAGCCCCCATTTTATTTCTATTTTTCGTTACTTCCATTAGTTTTTCCTTTTTCTTTTTTCTTCTTTCTTTTTTCTTTTTTCTCTTTTCTTCTTCACCTTCATTTTCATTATTCCTTTCATTCTACACGTCTCAATATATTGCTTCAGTAATATGTTTAGGAAATGATCATATTCTTTTGGTTTAGTCTAGTTTGTTCCTTGAACATAGTGGAGTTTTTAAAGCAGGATCAGGGATTTGAGATCTTGCTGCAAAATTTGGAAAATTCTGGCATTTACTTGGATCAAGTCACTACAAACGTTTCTCTCATAGCACCTACCAATGACGCATTTGATTCATTCGTCGGTGAAATCTCCGACAGTATTATGCAATACCATGTACTCAACAATTCAGTGTATGTATCGACAAAGGGCGAAGTAGGATACTCTTGGCTAGATGAAGGGACGCCAATGATTCTCAAAGATAAACGAGTCAATGGAGTTGTCAGCATCACCAAAGAAAACGTTGAATTGGACAATGGCGTTGTTCACATAACTAATCAAGTCCTCGGTATTCCCAGCGACACTCAAACGGTACTAGGCCAACGGTGGTTTGGAAAAATTTATGCACTAGAAAGAGCCAATCTTCCAAAATTATCCGAGAAACTCATTACGATTTTGGTTCCTTCTGACGAAGCTTTCGAGAGCACATACAACACAATCGAATTGACCTATTTATTGTCACCACAAGCATCCCTTGATAGAAAAAAATTATTGGAAAATTTGATCATCGATAGTTTTCTGCCATCGCCATACATCGCGGATAAGTTCTCCACTCACACTTTGGATGGATCACTCATTGAAATATCTGCAAATTTAACACTAAATTCTACTGTGATACCGACTCAGACCGATATTATTACATTAGATTCTGTATTGCATTTCTATGATACTTTCCCCAACCCTTCAATTATTCAATTTACCCCGGAAAAGTATCTTTTTGGTCTTGGTACTTTATCGTTCTGGGAAGAAGTTAATTTTAGAAAACTCACCTATCTGTTGACTAACCCAAGTATTGAACAAACCATATTCGTTCCCTATGACGATGACTCAGACGTTGAATATATAAATCCCAATCTTAATGACGTTGGTGGCGAGATTTCTCTGTATTCTAAAAATTCAGTTTTGTATCATTTTTCACCTGGACATAATGAGTTTTCTTTCGACCAGGTTCTCAATTCAAATTTGCTTCTAACAACAATGTCTGCTAGGAAAAAATTACTGGGTGGTGCAAATCAGCGAATATCTTTACTTGCCTCTGAGCGTGATCATCGTATACTTCTAAATGGTAGAGATGCTGTTATATCTGATAAACACACAGTGGGTGCTACAGATATCTATCTTATTGATGGAACATTGCAACTTCCTCCAGAACTTACCCTTGTTATTGGATCTTTGTTTGAGTGTTCAACATCTGCTAGTTTTATGGATCAGTTTGGATTGTTGAACAAACTTTCAAAGAAGAATGGGTATACTATTTTGTTACCAACTGATTCTGCTTGGGATAGGTTAGGATTGGTAACTGAGTATTTGTCGAAGAATGCTACAGCGTTGGAAATGGTCCTTAATTCAATTATTGTAAAACAACCGTTTTATTCTGATTCATTGAGTATTGAAAATGCCGAGTTACTGGATGGTAGAAATGTTAGTTTGAGTGCATGTACTGATTCTCAGAGTGGAAGATTCAAAACAACCCAAACAAGAGTTTCATTAATACTTGGATCCACAGTTTACTCCATTCATACACCCAACATTCTCTACTCTTCAGGAGTTATTCATCCGATCAATAGATTGCCTTTACCACCAACAGTATCAATTACACCAGAACAACTTTTATCATGTGTAGATACTAGTTTATTTCGATCATTACTTGAGGAGAGAAATCTCTCTTATGTCTTAGATCCTGCACTTAATTATACGATACTTGCACCAACCAATTTAATTTTAGCAGCACATAATATTTCTTCATCTTCTCCACATATCGACACATTACTTCAGATGCATATAATTGAAGGGGACCTTCCACTTAATACACCGGTAACAACACTCTCCGGGATTCAAGTGACCATGTTTCAATCATCATCTACTCGCTTCATTATCTCCATTGCCGATGATGACGATGATGATACAGATGTGCATGTGATTTTGATTGGAGAAGCTACTACAGGCACTACTATTTTGTATGTAGATAGGTTTTTGGATCCTGATTGGATACGTACTCCCTTACCACGACTACGAACGTTAGCGGCGATATTATTAGGTGTAGTTGTTAGTGCAGCAGTTGGATCAGGAGTTATTGTTCTTTGGATTGGGAAAAATGTTCTCGGAAGAACAGCCAAAAAGGAGCGACAACGACTGTTATCATCTGAAGCCAGTCGAGAAAGCATGCATTATGGATCGATTCGAAGTGCTAATGGTAGTACTAGACATGGAGGGACTAGTGCAGCAGTTAGTATTCATTCGACCGAAGGAGAATGGGGTACAACAGAGGCAGTACCAGAACGACGGACGAGTGAGCCTATTCCAACCCCCTTTGTGCAACAAGGGCGGAGAGGCTTTGGATTACCTCGAGTATAGAACTTTGTTTATTTTTTTGATGTATAGATTCTTTACCATTGTTCAATTGCGTATAGTACGTATTAATATTTTGGCGTTCAGATAGATTAGATAGATTAATATTGCAGGTTCAATGTTGGTTTCATAGGGATGATTAGGTACTTAGCATGTATGAAATATTATCATTGATGAATACTGTACCAGATTAGTTGAAAACAGTAGCAACAACAACAACAAAACGTTTGTGCATTCTACACTCATAGGATCGATGTTAAATCTGGATAGAGATCTCTTGTCCTGAAACCTCTCCAGAGTCTCCATGCGCCTTTTAACCTCCAGAGTATACAGTACTTTTCGATATGCCCCATTGTAATGTATCTGTAGAGATCTTTTTTCTTTTTCTATTCAAAACATTCTAATTTTCTCTTCTCCTTTCTAGAAAATATTAGTACAAAAAAAAAAAAAGTAAAATGGAAAATAAAATTAATACAGGTTTCAAGTTCCAATATCCGGCATGTCCGGGTGTGCCAAATCCCAATCCCAAATTTTGAATCTAGCATAGAGCATGTGTATTACAAACTTTCAAAACAAGGTTAATTATTTGGACAATTTTTTCTTCTTCTGCCCATCTATCGTACCCACTAATATATTCACACAATATAAATATTATTTCATGAAGGGATAGAAGTTGATCGTTTCTAGTTTTTATTTTTATTTTATTATTTTACATTGATGATTTACGGCTATTATTTACAAAAGGCTGACTGCGCGCTTAGAAATAGACTTTTGTATGTCCAAGAATTGTAATCATAGAAAAGAAGAGAAGGGATAAGATGATCGCGGTAAAAGTTGTCAGTGGCTGAACAGGAAACCGAAGTTCTTTCTTTTAAGAGAACGTCCAAATTCTGCAAGAACAACAAGTAACGTACGTTTGAACTGATATTGGTAGGCATTCCCATCCTTGATATCTATCATTCGTATTTTGACGTCGACTAGTATGCTTGCGTCATTGGACTAAAGTCTGGCACTTGTTTACGTATCATGCTTGGTAATATTGCAATCAATGATGTAAGCACAGTATCTCGACTACAGTATTGCTACTGTACAAGAATTCCAGTTTCGATATAGCCATAGTTTACACATTATTTTTACTTAAAATTTCTAGCGGTAAGTGAAGGAATTAAAAAAATTCTTTATTTTTACCTTTTGAATGTCTTGCATGAAACATCGTAAACCAAATGGAATTAAGACATTTTTTTTTCTTCTTTTTCTTTTCCTGTACTTGAAACATTGAAACTAATATAGTATCGGTGGACCTGTGTGTTGTTTTATTGGGGTGGGAAGACACTTGTTTCACATTATGGAAATGGATGTGAAGCCTTGAAATTTTATATATTTAAGACTACGAAGAAGCGTTTCTCCACCTCATACATTCCTTCACTGCTATTATTAAAATAAAAAATAAAGTGTCCCTTTGAAAATATCCTGATAAGAAGTGTCATACATACATATGTAACAATAGACACCTATGTAACTTACCTAGTTATGTATCTATATAGTACGTGGGAAGTGTGAAGAAGAGAGTATGTCTGATTGTGACCAAAAAAAGGGTTAAATTATATGGCTATGTCTGGGTGCTACGAGTGATAGTACCGTTCTTTTGCTATCCACACGTACCAGACCAAATACTATGTATGTACTACTGTAACAAATATGTACTATACATACTACATACCATCATCATGATTGAAGACTGATGTCTGAGAATTAATCATTTCCAAGAGGTCCGCCAATAAAAATTTCCTTTTTTTCTTCCATTCTTTTCTCTAATATGGATCAGCAATCGTGAATTTGTAACTTATCGAATTACGCGATCTGAGATTTGGGATTTTATTTACTATGTACTAATACACCTCGTTATTTATCGCACCACTCCAGATACCGACCACCACTCTAATTTTTAAATTCAGTCTGACAGAAATTTATTACCTACAAATATATGTTAAAAGTTATATCAATTAAAAGGCGTAGATTACAAAAATATATATACCTTCCCAAATTAATAAGGTATTCTCGCCCCTCTATCAGCGATAACGTCCTGATTGCGTTTTGGAATTGAATTGAGACACGCTTCAAAAGTGAGGTCAGGAATAATCATTCATTCATGAATCATAAAATTTTCAAGCTTCTTCCGGTCAGTGATATTCATTTTAAAAGTTTCAATCTTCTTGTGGCTCTAGTAAACGGATTGTTTTAGAATTTCCCATATGATTTCTACGGGGTTTAAACCAGGACAATAGACTGGTCAGTAAACTGTGTTGACTTCTTTCTCATCAAGCCATTCTTTGAGCAATTTACTTATTTGTATAGGAGCATTGCTCTGCATAAAAATTAGACCAGCCTGCCACATTTTAAGAAGTTTGGCCCGCAGAGCCTTGAGATATGACGATGCAGTGTACCCACTATTCTTCGGCTGGATATCTCTTTGAAGAATGTGCAGTTTTGATCAAACAATTTTGCCATTAACTCACCCAAAAAGCATTCTATACCATTATAGTAGGGCCCTTTTTCGCATGGCCCATTTGTAGGTAGTCTGGATGATGGTTGAATTTTTTACCCCCCGAAACAAATTTCGCGTCTTTTTCCATTGCCATGATCCATTGAAGTTTCATAACTCCAGATCATGCTGCCAAAAAATGATTGAGTTTTATTCTTATATTTTTTGCACTATATGAGTCGTTTGCTAAATTTGGTTTAAATACCGAGAACTTTACAGCTTTCCAAGTTGCTTTGTTATTCTTCCTCAAATATTTACGCGTTGTCACTCGAGACATTCCAATAGGTACATTCTCAGAAATTTCTGAGTAATTACTTTTTTTCTATTTTTTTTTAACAAAACGCGTAAATCTACGTACATCGCAATCCGAATAAATTGCTGGCTTACCTGGAAATCTTTCCGTCTTTTCTATCTTGAAATATTTTGATTTTCTTGAATAATTGGAAATTGTTGAACGGGTAATATTAAGAATTTCGGCGATATGATTATATGAAAAGTTTATTGCGCAATAACCGTCAATCTGCGCTTTCCAATCATTTGCTAGTCGTTTCCACGTAGTCGAATTGATAATATTGGGACTTCTTTTAACTTGTTGGAAAAAAGGGTATGTTTGGAGGTGTTGGGAAAAGGGAAAATATTTAGGATGGGGTACGTTACCAGTACAAAGGCATAGTACTGATATTTATTTTATGACGCGTAAAGTTAAAGTTGTACTACATAATACGTAGTATGTACATAGTATACAGCTAAGCTAATATCATCCGTGCGAACACGTACACAGAGGCAGATAGTTCAGGTACAGTAGTAGTATGTATAGCCATTTTTTTAACGCAGGAGGAGTTATGATTATGGTTTGTGAATAATATTCTAATCAATAATAATTAACTCCTTCTTTACTATCATCAGTATCATCTTGTCTGAAACTAATGTAACGTTGTTGAAAAATGGCATTAATACGTACATGTATTATTTTCAATTTCAACCCGCCAGTTGCTCACACATCTGATTGTCAAGATCTTTTTGGCAGTGGTGGCTTCGAATGGTGGTGGTGACATCACCTGTGATCCAGAAGTTTTGTTTCCCAAAGAGGATAAGATATTTCTGTTTTGAAATGAGGTGGTTATACTGTTTGGGAAATGGTATGTACTTTTTCGTTTGCGAGATTCATGTCATTTCCGATTTCGGAAGTATTTGTCTTTTGTGTTATTTTTTTCTTCCGTATTGGGGTTAGTGTTTTGCTGGATCTTGAATTTGAAGTTGCCATGTTCAATTATCATGTCATAATATTTCACGTTTATATCATCATGGCACCCATCTTCTTTTGTATGTCATATTAATATATTTACGTGAACTTAGTATTCTATTACACTGAACGTACGCGTATATTTCTAATTGCAATGTTTTATGTACTTATTTTATCGTAATAGTACGAATTATGTCCATGGCTGTCTAAAGTTTGAACCTCGCTCAACTTTACTTCTGGTCTAAATTTCTTTTTTTCCCAATCTTTTTATAAATGAAATGAGAAATTTCTTTTTCCGCGACGGTAAAGTTTGAGGCGAAGGCGGGTTTACAAATATTAAATTTAGCACTAGTGCTGGTACTAAATACTACTATTAATATTTTATCGCCATATAAAAGTGATTGAATTTCCCCTTCTTTTTTTCCCAATTTTTGTTTGTCTTATCTGATTCTTTGATCCTCTATTTTCTCTGTCATCGTCATTGACTGGTCGGGTGTGTGTTTTATCTCTCTTTGCATTTTTATTTTTCGCTCACCTCTATACATTCCTTTGGTTTTCCCTTTTTTGCCTATGAAACTCAACTCCTACTTTCAATAAAGTCTTCGTTCTTTTTTCAATCATTCCAAGTATCACATTTGCATTTTATCCAACCTAGTAAATTTTACACTTAGCACAACAAAATCAATTTTTTAGTTCAACAACAACAATTTTAACTGTCGTCTCTCGTTTTTTCGCTCTTTTAATCAATGTCTGTCATACCAGATCCTCCTCTTATTGAATTTAGTTTCCCGTTACGCAACGACAACGGCATTTCAACTATCCCTCGTAATAAGCGCCAATCTTGTCATTCTCGAACCTATACAGGCATTGAAATTCCTCTTCCAATTAAAGCTTCAGATCTTTCATCATCTCCATTTCCCGAATTTAACGAGCTGGACTCGCAACCGAAACAATTACCGCATAGAAAGCATGCTCATAGAAGATCTGCTGCTATCTCCCAACATGAATTTCCTCCATTTGTCAACAAACCACCATCTCCAACTCCTGATTCAGTTCGTTCGTTAGACGTTCCTACCGTTCAATTTTCTTTGAATATCAATAATTCGTCTTCACCGTGCTCTTCTCCTTATTCACTACAATCTCCAGCTCTCACTTTTGCATCTAATTCGTCGTTATCTTTACAACGGGATTCATCAGAATCGTTGTCTTCTACAGGTTCTTGGATTGAACCTGAAACTAAACGCAGACATTCGAAAGTTCTGTCATGGACTTCAAATTTATTCAGCAGGAAGGAGAAATCTCAAAATTTACCACAACTTCCTGACTCTCCAAGAACTTCTGAAGACTCTATCATTTCAAATTCCTATGTTCCTATCACACATATTTCTGATTCTTGTATTGTTGCTGCTCCTCTAGATATTCAAATGATAGATTTAGATGCTACATTTGCTTCACTCAGCATGTTTTCAGAGTCTCGCTCAAAGCGTATTGAACCCACCATCATTGAAGAAGAAGAAGAATTACCTTCTACTGAATCTACCCTTTCCAAGGATTTGCAGCAGGCTGCTATCCCTCCTACTGCATCAACCAAAACTACTCCTGGCACTGCCAGATTTTCACGAAACTACAATTCTGTTTCGCTAAATACTGCTCCAACTTCCGGTATGAAACACAGTCCTTCATCCCTTTCTATCGCCCTCAATAAAAAATCATTGGATGAAGTTCAACAATCATCACCCAAAGTTACTTCATCTAACTCTACTCCTCGACCTTCTGACAGTACAATTGTTCCTACTAAGTCAATTTCTGTTCCTACCATCACTCCTTCTCCCAGTACACCAGCTTTTACGACTCTTCCAGCTAAAACCAAAACCTCTAGTAGATTACCACATTCCAGATTCTCAGTAACATCGCTGTCTTCCCTCGCGAGCAGTCGATCCTCTAGATTGCTGAACTGGGTAAAATCTAAAGCTAGATCAAAGAAGCATGACCATATAAAATAAATATTTCTCTTACTATCGCAGCTACCTTCTTATTAATCACATATATACATTTTGCTCTTCAAGGCATTTCTTTTAATTGTATGAATATCTTTCTATTTTTGTCCATTAATTCTTTTCCTGCATACAATTTTTTTTTGCCTGCTCGAACAACAATAAGCTTTATTTTTCCTAAAAAATAAAAATATTTTATTTATGAGGGGCGGATATTGTAGAATGTTTGGTTAAGATGTAAACCCTGTAATAACTTTAAAAGCCTTGGAAAGAAAAAATTATTTGTAAATTTGTCACAGAAACTGAGGAAGAAAAAAAAAGTTAATGCCTAGAACTTGAGTGTTTTTGCACAGGTACCAAATATGAACTAATCCGTTATTACATAGTATGACTTTACTGCTTCTTGTGGAGATTTGCATAAAATGCATGGATGAGGAGTGCACGTTCGGACCGAAATCTGCGACATGTATTTCATCAGATTTTGGAGTAGACGTGAAACATTCCTGTAATATAAAAAAGACAATAAAATCATGAGTAAATTTCACTCAAGCTGCATAGCGCACTTTGTGCTAATTATTCGTCAAAACTAATACATAAGACAAGCTCTAAAACAGTAACAACTAAAAGTATAAATAAAATATTGCAAAATTTTCTTGAATTAGACAAACATTCAGATCATGTAATTGTATGTATGTATCAGGTAGAATTATTCAAATGTTGTTTATACAAGTTTTACTTGGACACACAGGTGCATGTATCATAACTTTGAAATAGTGAGTTTAATAATAAAGGAATATGAACTTTCGTTTTTTTTTATTTTAAAAAAATATATTAATTTGTTCCATAATGATAGATAATTAAATAACTGTATTTGTACTTATTTCACTGCTATTGATTGATCCATGATGATATTAAGATGGCTAATATTACAAATTTGAAAATGGAAGTTTGTATTTTCGGGTTTGTATTTTATGTTACCCTACCTTATTTATTTCCCCAGCTAAATTATTAGGCTTATTTTTTCTGTGTGAATTTTCTAGAGCTAAATTTTTTTATGTTCTTTTTCATGGTTTATACTGTATTGACAATTTCATTTGTTGATTTAGCTCTTTTCTTTTCTTATTTATCTTGTTTTTTTACGTCAATCACCTTAAGAAGAGTTGTCAAAATATAAGGGTGGATTTTTGTTTAAGTCTCTGTCATAGAATCTGAATTGGTGTCATCGATTTTTGGCATGGAAATCAGTAATCTTGTATGTGCATGTTGATTTCTTCACTTACAGCTGAGGAAATATGGGTGTATCTAACACTATATTTGTCCCCTTTTTTGAATCAATACTAACATATTGCTTCTAATCAGATTCTATACAGTTTTTTTTATCAATTATTTAATGCGAACTCCTTATTGATCCATTAATTATGTCGCAAAAATCTGAACAAGACCAGAATGGTACATCATCGCTGTCAAATTCTAAATCTACATCTAAATCATCAAATCAACCACCAAACAATCCGCCGTATATTTCTAAAGAGGAATATTTAGCTAGACAGAGCCAGAATTTTGCAACCCTTACAGGGTTTAAATCATGGGAATCATGGCGACAGAGGTCTACTAGTAATGGTGAATCAAAATCAGATCGTGATGCTTTGATGTACTCACTCAATTTGGCTTTGGCTGATTCTGATGACAAAACTTTTGATGCTATTATTGAAGGCATTAAGATTGATGGGTTTCATGAGAATGTTTTGTTGTTAGATAAAAAAAAACTTTCTGAGATGGGTAGCACAGAAGAGAAATGTGATTACCTTACAAATATGTGTGAAACATTAAAAACAGAGGTTGAGGAAATTGACAATAGTTTTCGTACTTCTCGAAAGTTAATGAAGGAAATTTCTGAAAGCGAAAATAATATGAAAACACGATTAGACCTATCAACTACAACTAATATTCGACTAGCTTCTATGTGTTCTAGTTTAGAAACACAACTTCTAATGCATGAAAAAGAACTACTGAAAGGTGAAGATGATAAAAAGAAGCTAGAAGAAAACATAAAGCAATTAGAAAAAGAATCAAGTGAAATACGAAAAGAACTAGAGGAAGCTATCAAAAAGTTGTCAAAATATGAAAAAGCTGAGGCAAGGAAAAATATTACTTTAGCAGAGCAAAATGCAGATTTTCAAAGACAAAGTGAAAGAGACAAGAAAAAAATAGCTGAACTTACTCTCAAAGTTAAGCAATTGGAAAAAAATAAAAGATCGAAATCTTCTCAATTACCAACAGGTTCTGAAGGGTTAAGTACGAAACAGGTTCAGGATTTGGCTTCAGCACTTGGTGTAAGTAATGATAAGTTATATGATGCATTGTTACAGTTGGTGGGAGACAAGTCTAAGACAGGTAACACTCCCGTATTGCAATCAGATAAACCCCAGAAATATCCACCGCCAACCTTGGATAATCATCCAAAGTTGGAAGAGTTAATACAAAAATTTGATTTTAAGCATGATGCATCGGTAACCAAGCAATTAGAGGCTATCAGAAATGAGTACAGTGAAATGTTATCTAACAAACTTTTTGCATTCCATGAAATTTATATGAAAAGAGAGGAATACTTTCGTGATTCATTCCGAATGCTAAAACTGGAAAAAATGATTGTGGATCGGAAATTTGGGGAAGCTATGAAAGAGAAAGCACAATCCAGTAATAGAAATTATCAGCTTAGTGGACTAGTAGCGGAAAATTCAAAGCAAGTCAAATCTCTTAAAGAAAAACATGAGTTAGATCTTAGGAAAATAAAACAGTTGCATGATCAGTTAGAAGCTAAAATCTCGGAAATCGATATGCTACGAAATACTGTACGTGAAAAAGAGGAAATACTTCAAGACTTGATAAAAGTGAAAGATGATATATCTGAAAAAGACACTCAGTATAAATCTGTTATCAGCGATAAAGAAAAAGAAATATCGAGTCTTATGCATGAGATTGAGTCAATGAAGGCCTCGAATTCTCTCAAATTTAATAAGGAAATTGATAGCCACATGGAAAAGTACAAGAAACTTATTGAGACGATTTTCGAAAGGCATCAGACTTTGAATGATACTCATGATAGGTTGATGGATACAACTTTGAAATTAACTGCTGAAAGAAATTCATTCGTGGAAAAATATAATGTATTGTTGGATGAGCATACTGCTTCTAGAAGTTTGTGCCGTACATTGATCAATGAGAGAGAGGAGTTTGAATTTAAAATTATGAAATTGGAGTCACAGCTGTATAAGGCATCCAATAATCTCGGAGCAAGGATAAAAGCACCTCCACCTATAAAAGCTTCATCAAATGGAGTAAACCCACAAATTAAAATACAACCATCCCCAGCTCCTTTGAATGGTTCAGCCAAAGTAGAAAAAATGGAACCAGTAGTCTCTCCGAAGATTATACAGCAAGATGCGAAAAAAGACTTAGCAAATGAATCACTTCCTCTCAGAGGCGCAGATGCTAATTTGCCAGAAAAAGAGGCCTCGATACTAGAGCAACAATCATTACTTAAATCGAGCCTTAAGATTGATTATCCCATATTACATGATAGACCGCTACCGAATTGCGAGAATCTTTCTAGCGACGAAATTGCTGGAAAATTCACTGAACTATTTACTCCTACTGACCAAACTGACCAAGCGTTATTCCAAGACATGTTTGGATTTGATATTACTGGTATGCCCTTCAATGAAGTGATTCAAAAATTTTCAGCGGAAGGCAGAGAAGGTTGTACGAATGAATACAAGATGGAATTTTGTCCAATTCATTCCAAAGAGTTAGGATTAAGAAAAGTGTTCGAAAAGAAGTTTAATGAAAATGGTAGTAGGAGTAATAATGGAAGTAGTAGAGCATCATCTTCAGGAGAAGTTTCATTTATTAATGGTAAGCCAGTATTTGGGCCTGAAAGACCTCCTTCAATGGGATGACTTTTATTATTTATTTATTTATTATTATTTTAATTTTTTTTTAATGTCTTTAATTCATATGTAAACCAATTTCACTCATTACTTTATTACTGTCGTTATTATTAACTTTATTTTATTTTTTTTTAACGAAATGAGGAAAATATATAAATAGAGAACATTGATATAGTAGTATAACGAAAGAGAAATATAACATATTATAATTGCATATCTATCAGAAATCAAATAAAACAGTATAATAAAATAATAGTAAAAAAAAAAGACAATAAAAGAAAAAAGTACATCTATATTAATATTAAAGTTAATAGCCAGTATTAACAAATTTCCCATTTGAATGCGGAGGTACCAATAAGCAAGCAGCCGAACCTTTCACTTCAACTTGGAAAGGTGCATGAGGGAAAATTTCACCATCTATAGATAACCAGCCATCATTAAGTTTAGGAACAAGTCTGTAGGCTTCTACTTTTGCATAGATAGTATTTTCAAAATTGATATGGGAACCTGACTCAAGAGCCAGTAGCATTGAGATGGAAGAATAGCTTGTCATGTGTTTATTGCTAGACATGAAGATGTCAATGGCACCATCGGAAGGGAGGGAAGCGGGGAACATTAGAACGTCAGAAGATACGTATGGGAATTTTCCAGCGTAGAAGAGGGAAAGTTGGGAGGTGTCGGGGAGCTGTTGCCAGTCTGAGGGGATGGGATCATGGATGGAGCCGTGGGATGTTTGGAGTGGGTTTGAAAAGTTGTTGGAGGAAATGAGAGAAGGGGAGTAGGATTGGAAGTGGGAATGGACTTGGGATTTGGATTTGTGGGCGTATTTGACGTAGATGTCGCAAGGGTAGTCTTTACCACCTAGAGTATAGTACAATGCACCAAGAGTGAATCGTACAGAACCCATCCAACGTAAAGGTTCAGTACCCAAATCTGCGTCTGCAATAGTACCAAAAGATTGAGACAAAAATGTGAGTACCTTCTTATCATTTTGTGTCATCAACATAAGATCAGTCGGCATACAATTTCCCTTAACTATATTCAGAGCAGCTTTTGTCGGACTCGTTGTTCCATTAACTGAAACTGCCATGGAATTGCCTGATCCGCCCGGAAGTTGGCAGATGGGGACACGTTGCAAAGTTCCATCTTCTCGCTGGGCCATTCCATTAATCAATTCATGTGCAATGCCATCCCCTGAACAACACACAATCGCATCAAACTTTTCTCCCAACCCAGACATATCCCTAACTAATTCCAATGCATGATACCTATGTGTGGTTTCTACTACCTCCATTTTACACCTCGCTTTATCCAATATTTTCTTGCAATATTTTTCAAATATTGTTTTAGCCTTACCTGCTCCACTATGTGGATTCACAACAACAAGCAATTTTTTCCTTCTAACATCCACATTTTTATATGCTTCTTCAATTATCACTTTTACAAAATTTGCTTCGTCTCCTTCTTCATTTTCTTTATCCATTGTTACTGTAGATGAAACAGAGTCCTTAACCCTATGTTTCATTTTAATTTCACTCAACGTAATATGCTCTTCACCTCCCATATTTTTCTTAGCAGGTTCCGTCATAACCACTGTTTGATCATCCTCATCATCCTCCAATTCCGGAAACTCAAGCAAAACCGACCTTACTTCAAGAACGTCTTTACTTTTCTCATCCACATAATCTACCTTCACATATTCTTCTTCTTGCTTTGCCCATAACACATTATAATAAGGAATAACAAATATTTCGTATGTAAAAGGTAAACAAAGTTCAAATATTCCTGGTGCTTCTATTTTATTGTTAGACATCCTTTTGTATATTTTAGTTTATTTTTTTCTTTTCTAAAAAATATATATATATATATATATAAACTTACTTTTGGTCTTGCTAACTTCAATCCCTTTAACGGTCAATTTAGCTGTTAAAACCTTCATATTCAATTTTTATTATTTTCTTTCTTATTGATCAATATAATTTATTGACTAAATCAATATTTAAGAAATAGTGTGGAATCATACCTCAATTATATAGAAACAACATAACTTACCAAGGACCTGACATTTTTTTTTTTCGCATCACATTTACGCTAAACTCAAAAGCCGTCAACATTAAACAATATTTTTCTTTTTTCCTTCCCAGTTTATCACAACGTATTTAATGTTTTAAAATTAATTAAAAAAAAAAAAAATAACGTAACTAAGATATTAACCGTCACAATATACATTTATTTATTTGTTTCATTCTTCATGCAGGTACCAGTTTCAACTTTCATAAGTTCAATGTTAATATGTACATACTTATAAAGTTATTCCATGGAATCAACTTTTTAATACTTATTCCTATTTTCTTTTCTTTCTTTCTTTCTTGGATTTTCAAAAAAAAAAAAAAAAAAAAAAAAAATTACACTGTACCTGAAAGAACGCATTAAATACATGAAACTTTTTTTGCAAAGGAAAAAAAAAAAAAAAGCAAAAACAAACACCTTCACATTTCACAACTATCACATAAATCGCCTGTATTCAAGTTTATGTGCTCTTGTGTTTTTATATTTTGGCTAAATTATAATCCATTACGTTCAAATGCTGAAAAAGATCAAGACGCTTACATATATATGTACATATGTGTATATATATTTTTCTACAAAGGATTTGGTTACGCAATGTGAAAAGATAAAGAACCAATTATAGGTATTAATACATATTTTTAGCAATCGTGGTGTTGTACCTTAATAATTCTTTAGTTCCAAACTCACTTTTCATGTGAGATATTTTAACAATACAAATTATTAAATGAACACTATTATAAGTCATTTTCAATAATATATAGGGAGTCGCATAAGCAAATCCGTATCATTCCATAACATACAAGAAAAGTAAAATTTTTTTTTGTATGTAAATTGCTTTTATCGTTTTTTCTAAACTGTTTATTATTATTATTATTATTATTATTATTATTATTATTATTATTCGCATCACTTATGTTCATGCATTAAATTTCATTAATATTCCTCATGGTCAAAATTTGCATACATGTATGAAGTTTCATAGAAGGCTTAGAAAACCAAAATGCAACACATTTTATCACATTACAACAACAACAACAAAAAAAAAAACATAGCAATTGGATTGTCATGAATTATTAATATAGATGTTTCACATGTACATATATGTTCAAATTTGTGAACTACCTGAAAATCAAATGTACAGAAAAAAAAGAAATAAAAAATGTAGGCCAGGTAAATGTAAACATTATTTTGTGAATATTTTTTTTTCTTGAATGTTCAAAAGATACTTATGCCAAAAAAAAAAAAAAAATAAAAAATCTACATATTTACTCTAACGGCTAATTTGTAATTGCCATTTTCTATAGCTTTCCTATTTTGGAATCTGGGTTCTAAAAAATACATGTCACATGATCATAAATTTTTCAATGAAATAAAAACAAATTTTTTTCCCTCTCCAAAACCACCACCAACTCAATCGATGCTATCGAATTAAAAAAAAAAAAAATAAACCAACCCACTAAATACAAAACTTACGAATACGAATAAACAAAATGGCCGAAACCAGTGTATCCGATGCAGTTACTCAACTTGCAGTTAACCACGCCAACAAGATTTTATGGGCTGTTGGAACATTTGCTGCAGCTGTTATTTTTATTAAATCACCATTGATGGATAATATTGCACCTCAGTAAGTGAAAATGACAGCGATGAATTTATTTTTGATAGGGATCAGTTGCTAACTGTGGTATAGACTTTAACTTGTGAAGGAAATGAGAGGTAGTGATTGTATATAGTGTTGTTGTTGTTGTTGGATTTGAAAGGTTTTTGTGAAAAACAATGAAGAAGGAAACAACAGCAAAAGAAAAAGTTCAGTAAAGTCAATTTATTTAAAATATGTTTTCATTTGAAATGTTTTTTTTTTGATCTAAAAATGAAGAATACGAGAAGGGATGTAAACGAACTGTATGGAAGGATCAAGGCCTGATTTATGGGCGTAAAGGTGAAATCATGACGATGTTCCATTTTAGGGCTTTTGTGAAATAATCCCCAGCATCACAAGATATCATCACATGAATTGCTATTTAATTTATTTCTTCCTTTAATTTGAGGGGTCGTTTCTGGTGGCAACAAGAAAAAAAAAGAAGGTTGATTTGGGCTGTATTTGTATGGAAAAGTCATGGTACTTAGGGATGTAGATTACAGAAAGTGATGATTCTAGATGTAAATGGGTTTAAAACCATCACGATGGTGATACTTTTCAGGGTACAGATATTAGTTTTTGAACTACATAAGTAAGGAACTTGAAACAAAAAAAAAAAATGACTCATCAAACCCGTATCAGTTCCGGCTGGACATCGGGCCGTTCTTAGCAAAATTCCCAAAAGAAGATAACCAGAATTATCCTGAGATTACCGGTGGATGATGATTGAAGAGGAGAAAGTTTGTTGGTGATAACCAAAGACGTGTGCGCGATGAACTTCCTTTAGAGGCTTTTGGTGATCTGCCCTTTACGTAGTTGATAGGAGTTGGGACTTATTACTTGTGTTTTAGTGAAATATGGGATAGGCGCTAAAATAACAGATTAACAGAAGTTGAAATTTATATTATAAATTGAAAACATTTTTTCCCTTTTTTTTTTCTTCTTTTTCTTTGATTTTCTAATTTTGACAAATTCATTCTGTAATACCGTTTATTAATAAGATATCATTATGTCTGCAGTTAGACCTCACGCTAAGGACCTTTCACATCATTTGTCAGATGAAGCTAAGTCTCGTCAACCATCTCAATTGAAAGTAGCTTTCAAACATTTTCACGATCCCCGAATTATTTCTCTTGGTGGTGGTTTACCTTTGCCTGATCTTTTCCCTTTCAACTCTATCGAAGTCGATTCATTAGCAGCTCCTTTCAAGAGAGGTATCGACGTTCTCCCTGAATCAGATGAAGAACACCTTAAAATTAAGATCGCTAAACATCCTGATGGATCTAACGATATCCCTCTTTCCACTTCTTTACAATACGGAAACTCAGCAGGCGCTCCTCAACTTACTGATTTCATTCGAAAGCACACTGAAATCATTCATAATCCTCCTTATGAAGATTGGGATGTTCTTCTTACAGTCGGTAATACTCAAGGTTGGGATTCTACTATTCGTACTTTTACCAACAGAGGTGATACCATTTTGGCTGAAAAGTATACCTTCTCGTCTGCTTCCGAATGTGCAAGATCAAATGGTTTGAATATTGCTCCTGTTGAGGTCGATCTAGAAGGTATTATTCCTGAAGCATTGGATGCCCAACTTGCTAACTGGGAAGGTCCTCTACCTAAACTTCTATACACTATTCCTACTGGTCAAAATCCTACTGGTGGTAATCTTTCTACCGAGAGACGTCAAGCTATTTATAAGATTGCACAAAAGTATGATTTCATTATTGTTGAAGATGAACCTTACTATTTCCTTCAAATGGACCCTTATACCAAGGACATTGAAAGTAGAAAGATTCACACCCCTAGCCATGAGGAATTCAAGAAATCATTGGTCAAGTCTTACATTAGCATGGATGTCGATGGAAGAGTTGTTCGATTGGATTCATACTCCAAGGTTCTTGCTCCTGGTAGTAGATTGGGATGGATCATTACTCAAAAAGGACTTGGAGAAAGATATCTTCGTCAACATGAAGTTACTATTCAAGTTGCCAGTGGGTTTACTCAATCTATCGTCAATGGATTGTTGCAACGATGGGGACAAGACGGGTATATTGATTGGTTGATTGAGCTTAGAAAGTCGTACAGTGATAAGCGTAATGTTGCAATCGATGCCGTAGAAAAGTATGTTCCAAAGGCTATTGCCGAATGGATTCCTCCTACTGCAGGTATGTTTTTCTGGATTAAGGTGGATGGATCCAAACATCCCGAATTTGCAACCAAATATCATTGCAACACCGAAGAAATGGAAATGGCACTTTATGAAAAAGGGATTGAATATGGAGTTCTTATGATTCCTGGCCATTGGTTTGCCATTAAGGATCCTAAGGCTAAGCAGGCTGAGAGCAGCAGCGATTTGTATTTCAGAGGTACATTTGCCTCTGTTAATGCACAACAATTAGATCAAGGTCTTAAGATATTTGGTAAAGTATTGGAGGATGAGTTTAAGTTGTGATACAAAATATAGAAATATTTAATAAATATATTTTCATTGTGATGGAATAATTGTGTTGATCTTGTTTTGCATAACTTTAAATTTCTCAACGACTTTTTTTTTTTATTTTTTTTATTTTTTTTCCTACTTAATACTACTATTATTACTATTCCATATTTCGCACCTAGAATACTAATCCTTATCAACGACAACAATGGGATCGTGTCTTTCTAAACCCCCTTCAGGAGGACGACCAGTTAGCACTTCTGTCCCGAAACAAACATCTAGTACACGAGTCCCACCCAGCACCGCTCCCACGGTGAAACCGACCAAAGACCAATTCGAAGGCAAAGGACGAACGCTCAACACAGCAACCACAACACTCCCTGGCGAAGACATTAATCCACGCGAAGCAGCTGCCATAGCTGCCCAGGTAAGTTTATTATCCCCTTTCTAACTAACATAGTATATATATATATATATATAAACCTGTGCTAACTTGTAATCCTTTTGTGACAAAAAATAGGCACGAATGGCAGAAAGTAAGAATAAAGCGGGACAAGGGAAATTGGGCAAGAAGTTGGTTGAAGAAAAAAGTAAGACGCGAAGTACGTTGTTGGCGGAAGCGGTTAGAGCACAAGATAAAGAGGAGCCGTTGGTTTATGATTGATTGTTTTTTTTTTTTTTTTTTTTTTTTTTTTTTTTTTTTTTTTTTTGGCTATAAATGTTCGGCCTTGTATGTGATATTTGTCTACTTAATATCTACATACCTAAGTATCTACATACGTAGGTATGTAGGCAAAATAGGTACTAAGTGAATAAACACAGAAAAACAAGGTTTTGTATTTTAAACAGAAAACAAAACATAAACACCATCTCATCCCACACACATCTTCTATACAACAAAACAAAATCAAACATTTTTTTTTTTTTTTTTTTTATTTCTTCTTCTTTAATTTGATTGCTGTTTGTTTATTATTCAACTATTTTCCTTTTTTTGTATTTTGGAAAAATAATGCTGTTCTGTTCATCTAATTATTGGAAAGCGAAATATGAACGATTGTCGATTCAAACCAAAGTCAGGATTTTGGATCCCATATTGGTATGTTGTCCATTCACTATTACAGGGCGAATCAATTGGGCTTGTTTAAGTCTACCGGTTTCAAGTATGTAACCACTTCTTCTTAATCATTTCTTTTGGTGGGGATTGATGATCTAACAAAGGAGGATGATGATGATTATGGAGAGAAACAGTTTTTTCAGCTTCGTCGAATGGTGGTGGGAAGAGCAATGTGTTTGAATCAGTTTACTATGCGCCGTTGGAAGAAGCGAGTCATGGATGCGTTATGGCGAGAGCGATGGAAGCAACGGTGGTTGGTATGAAGGAAGAAGGGAGAAGGAGGTGTAAGCATGTACAGTTTGTGGGAGTTAAAGGAAGAAAGAAGGGTAAAGGAGGGGTACATAAGTTGTCCTACTATGTGCAGCAGCGGTCGTCGCCTATTATGTCGAGCTTGAAAAGTGCGAGTGAAAGGGTGTGGATGTTTGATAGTTCGCTTTCTACAGCAACAGTAAAGGAGGAACAGGAGGATGGGGAGGAAGAATGTGATGATGATATTGATGTGAACAAATTAGTCAATATTGCAATGTCAATCCTTAATTCTAGTAACACCAAAGATCCAACCCCTACACCAAATGGCCAGTCACGTCTCCAACTCCTCATGTCCAATCATGTCTCCAGCATCACCGAACTAGACACCCTCGTTCTGGAACACATCCTTACCCGTATCCATTCCTCTACTCCCCTTACAGCCGATCAAGCCATGGATTTCCAAACTATTGCTACCACAAGTAATAACGACGATGATACTAACTCTTTACCAACTTCATTCTTGTCTTCATGTAGCACGAAATATGTTCCTTCGGCTACTGCTGCTGCTGCTACTGCTCATGACAATGAAAGGGTTATGGGTGAGAGAAAGAATGTGTCATCATCGGCAAGTTCATCGACTTATGATGAAGTAGAGTTTCTTAGGTAGACGGGGTTCTTTCTTATTTTTTTTTGTTTTTGTTTTATAAAAATCAATGTTCGTTTGCTTTTAATTTATTTGGTTGTTACATTCCTTTATTTCTTGTAGCTTATAGATGATGAGATATTACATACCTTTACCGATCCATATTCTGGAATTCTAAATAAATTATCCAGCTATGTTCACTTTTATTGTTTTAAATTTAATCCGAAAAGATACAAAACATGAATCATTACTTTAGTTATCTAATTAAAATAATACTAAAGATTTTATTTGTTATTATATATATTCTCCATGGCATTTGGTATATATATATATATATATATATATATATATTTTTTTTTTTATTAGGGTTCATTAAATTTATTGTGGACAATGCTACTTTACTCGGCAATAATAACAGAAGCAGCACCCATACCAGTACCAATACACATCGATGTAACACCAATCTTCTTACCAGTTCTTCTCAATTCAGGAATCAATGTAGCAAATTGACGAGCACCAGTAGCTCCCAATGGGTGACCAAAAGCAATGGCACCGCCCTTAGGGTTAACCTTGTTGATATCAACACCAGCTTCTTTGATAGAGAAAAGTGCTTGAGAAGCAAAGGCTTCATTGATTTCAAAAATATCGACATCATCAACAGTAAGACCAATATCCTTAAGAACGGCGGGAATGGCATAAGCAGGTCCAACACCCATAATCTCAGGTGGCACACCAACAGACTTGCAGTGAATGAACTTAGCAAGAATAGGTTGACCAAGCTTCTCAGCAACAGATCTTCTCATTAAAAGGACGGCACCAGCACCATCAGAAATTTGAGAAGCATTACCAGCATGAGTAGAACCAGTCTTGGAGAAAGCAGGTCTGACCTTGGAAAGAGATTCAGCAGTAACACCTCTTCTAATTCCGTCATCTTTATCAACAATGACTTGTGTAGCATTCTCATCCTGATCCAAAATAGTAACCTTCAAAGGAATGATTTCATCATCGAAAAGACCACTGTCTTGAGCAACAGCAGCCTTCTTGTAAGAGTTAGCAGCAAATTCGTCTTGAGCAGCTCTAGAAATATTGTATTTGGTAGCAACGTTTTCAGAAGTGATACCCATAGGGATTTGACAGTTAGCAGCGGCAGGAACACTCTTGAAAGATTCAGGGAAACCCTTAGCACCATGAGGGCCGTAGTTGTTGGTCATTGATTCAACACCAGCACCGATACCAATATCGATTTGGCCAGCACGAATCTTAAGGGCGACATCATTGACAGCCATCAAACCAGAAGAACATTGTCTGTTGATAGCGACAAAAGGAGTGGTGTAAGGAATACCAGCGACCAAACCAGCGGCTCTGTGTTCAGTGGCACCAGCACCAACGTTCAGGACATTACCGACAACGAGATCATCAATTAAAGCAGGATCAATTCCAGACTTTTGGAGAAGACCTTCAAGCAAACCAGCGAGGATTTCAGCAGAGCTAGTATCCTTCAGTCCACCCTTACCACCTTTAGTTTGGGCAGTTCTGAAAGCAGCAGTAATGACAACATCATCTGGGTGCTTTTGAGAGAGCTTATCAACAGCAGAGGCATCGTTGGCCAAAAGTTGGTTAGACATGTTGTTGAGACGTTCCATTATGACGATTTGAATGAAGAATTAGAATGGGTGATGATAATAATGAAGAAAATGAAGAAAGCAAAAAAGCAAGAAAATCCCGGGGTATTTATATCAATGCCAAAAAGGAATTAATTTCAATAAATCAAATTATGTAATTGACAGAGGGGGAAGGCAGAGGAAGCTCGAGAAATCGATGGTTGAAAAAAAGGCGAGGAATTCCAAAGTTGCCGAGGTTCATATATTTCTCTTCTGACTGCTTATGTAACGCTATTACTCCCTCCGCACATGCAAACTGTTATGTCATCATTGTGTAATAAAAGCACTAGAGATTATGTAACTCTTCCACACGGAAATTTCGGTTTCTCTGCGAAATCCGGGGTAAAGTTTTCTCACAATTGCCATAACAACGGGCTTTTATAAAGCTCGGTCTATTCGGACCTCTTCGGCATTTTTTTTTTTTTTTTTTTTTTTTTTTTTTTTTTTTT